>PGFW01008869.1:1217-14031 GCA_003123925.1 Haematobia irritans | reverse complement strand
AAGAAGAGAGATTATATTAATCGAAATCGATATTTCGAATGACAAACTTATTTATAGCCCGATTGAATTTTTTTTAATAAAAAAAAATAATTGATACTATCAAAATAAAAAAACAGTTACGTCTTTTATAAAAAAAATGAATTGATACAACCATTTTTTTTAATGAAACTAAGAACACATAGTTGGGAAGAAAATTAACATTTTGGCGGTTTTTATTAAACATTTAATTGTTCCAATTATTGTTCCAATCGATTGCAAAATTCAATTAATTGTTTATACGATCTAATTAAAGTGTTAATTGAGTTAACATTTTGTTGGTTTTTATTAAACACTTAATTGTTCCAATTATTGTTAAAACAATTTAATAAAAAGGTTAATTGAAAGTTGGATTGAAGTTTAACTAAATAATTAAAAGAATCAATTAGAAAACAAATTGAGTTTTCCCATGGACATCAAATAATTTTTTTATTGATTCAATAAAAATATTAATTAATTTTTGCAATCAACAACAATTAAATTTTTAGTTTAAACAATTAAAAAAAAATAATTGCTTTTTGAATCAAAAAAATTGAATTTTTCAAATCAAATCAATTAATTTTTTAATCAAAATTTTTTCCCCCAATTAAAACTGTGATTGATACTATCATTTTCGTGATTGAAGACATTTAAAGAGCATAATGTAACTTTTTTACGAGGGGGTTATTTAAGTTGCTTTAGAAGTCATCTTGATCGGCATCTCGGCTTTTGTGTCAGCCCAGGAAACATAATAATAAAGAGGAGGATTCACCGAGGTGTAAATATCACTACGTCATGTATCACATAAAACGAAGCGTACCTGTAAAATCTCTCACAGTAATACTTGGAATATTTCTACTTACCCAAGCCTAATAACAAAAGCGATTTATTTTTTCTCGCAAGAAAACCAATTAAAGTTCCAAATAATTTCGTCAAGCCCAAAGTGAAGAAAGCATTCAAATGTTTTCCATATTCATGTTCATCTTGGCCATAACCAATACCAGCTATAACTAATGTTCTTGCTAAACCCAAGACCAGCAAACATACAACGGGAAACATCATCTTTCGTATATCGCTTAGACGTTTAGGCCTTCCCGATACTATGGCCATAGAGAATACAAAAAGGCCAATGCCCACATCCATAAGTCCAGCGCCATATGTTCTATGTTTACGAAATTTTCGTGGGAAACTTTTAAAATCTACCGCAAGTATACACAACGCCGTCAAGAGATTAATATGAGTGCGCAAGAGAGTGAATAGTGATGGTCGATGACCAAATTCATATAATCTGCAAGATGCTCGCTGTAGACAGTTAGACTGCCAAATTATGATGCCCAAGATGAGTGTGGCAATCGCCACAATATATGGCGTGTGTTTATTCACAATATTTACACTTAGGATAGCTGGTATTGAGATCACTATAAATTCCAATAGAAATACGCAATGACGCCATGACTTCCCACATATTGGTGCGATCAATAATGTTTGGCGAAAAACGCGAGCCAATAAAATTGCAATTAACGTCACTACTATGGTACACTGTATGGGACCAATGAGTCGTATTGTCCCATACGAATTGATTTCGTATGAAAACATTTGCTTTCACTTCTTTCTTACGATCTAGCACTAGCACAATGTCCAACTGAGGGCAATGTATTGCTGGTTGGCCATACTAATCCCCCCTAAGCTATCGATCTTCGTAGCATGAACGATTCAAAAATTCTTTTTCAAGTATAACTCATTGCCATGGCATTATGTTTTCATCTATCACCGATTTGTAGCGAAAAAAGAAAGGGGAAGAAATTGCGGAACGATAATACTTTTTTATGACATCAAAATATACACTATTTCCTCATGAAATAAAAAAATAAATAAAAAATATTTTAAATTAGTAAACATGTAGATTTTTATCGAACATTAACGGTTGAAATTTGGTACGTGATGTTAGTATATGTTATCCAACAACCATGCAGGAATTGGTTCATATCAGTCCATAATTATATATAACCCCATATATACCGATCCCCAGATTTGACATCCGGTGCCTTTTGGAGAAGCAAAATTCATCCGATCTGGTTGAAATTTGTTACGTGGGTGTAGTATATGATATTTAACAGCCATGCCAAAAGTGGTCCATATCAGTCCATAATCATATATAGCCTCCATATAAACCGATCCCCAGATTTGGTTTTGGAGCCTCTTGGAGGAGTAAATTTCATCCGAGTCAGTTGAAATTTGATACATTGTGCTAGTATATGGCCGTTAACAACCATGCCTAACTAGCTCCATATCGGTCTATACTTATACATAGCCCTTAGATAAATCGATCCCCAATCACACAAAAATTGGTCCACATCAAGTTGATAATTGTATATAGCCCCCATATAAGCGACCCCCATATTTCAATTCTGGCTCCCTACGTACCGTGCAATAGTCCATATCGATTCGTAATTATTTGTGGACTTACCTACAAATACCTTTTTTGTCTAATATATACCACGTATGGACTAACTCACAATTTAGAAAACGATTTAAGATACCACAACCCAAGTAATTCGATTGTGGTTGACAGTCTTTCGTAGAAGTTTCTACGCTATCCATGGTGGAGGGTACATAAGATTCGGCCTGGCCGAACTTACGGCCATATATACTTGTTTATTTTATTCTTGTATCCTACACACAAAAAAAAAATTTCTGATTTAATAACGAAATTAATTGATCCAATTAATTTTAATACCCTCCACCATAGGATGGGGGTATATTAACTTTGTCATTCCGTTTGTAACACATCGAAATATTGCTCTAAGTATATATATTCTGGGTCGTGGTGAAATTCTGAGTCGATCCTGAGCATGTCCGTCCGTCTGTTGAAATCACGCTAACATCCGAACGAAACAAGCTATCGACTTGAAACTTGGCACAAGTAGTTGTTATTGATGTAGGTCAGATGGTATTGCCAATGGGCCATATCGGTCCACTTTTACGTATAGCCCCCATATAAACGGACCCCCAAATTTGGCTTGCAGACTCTCTAAGAGAAGCAAATTTCATCCGATCCGGCTGAAATTTGGTACATGGTGTTAGTATAGGGTCTCCAACAACTATGCAAAAATTGGTCCACATAGTTCCATAATTATATATAAACCGATCCCCCGATTTGGCTTGCGGAGCCTCTAAAAGAAGCAAATTTCATCCGATCCGGCTGAAATTTGGTACATGGTGTTAGTATATGGCCTCTAATGACCATACAAAAATTGGTCCACACCGGTGCATAATTATATATAGCCCCCATATAAACCGATCCCCCGATTTGGCTTTCGGAGCCTCCAAGAGAAGCAAATTTCATCCGATCCGGCTGAAATGTGGTACATGGTGTTAGTATATGGCCTCTAATGACCATACAAAAATTGATCCACACCGGTGCATAATTATATATAGCCCCCATATAAACCGATCACCAGATTTGACCTCCGGAGCCTCTTGGAAGACCAAAATTTATCTGATTCAGTTGATATTTGGTACGTGGTGTTAATATATGGCCTCAAACACCCATGCAAAAATTGGTAGAAATCGGTCCATAATTATATATAGCCCCCATATAAACCGATCCCCAGATTTGACCTCCGGAGCCCTTGGAAGAGCAAAATTCATCCGATCCGGTTGAAATTTGGTACGTGATGTTAGTATATGGTATCCAACAACCATGCAGGAATTGGTCATATCAGTCCAATAATATGATATAGCCCCCATATAAACCGATCTCCAGATTTGACCTCCGGTGCCTTTTGGAGATGCAAAATTCATCCGATCTGGTTGAAATTTGGTACGTGGTGGTAGTATATGTTATTTAACAACCATGCCAAAAGTGGTCCATATTAGTCCATTATCATATATAGCCCCCATATAAACCGATCCCGAGATTTGGTTTTGGAGCCTCTTGGAGGAGCAAATTTCATACGAGTCAGTTAACAACCATGCCTCACTAGGTCCATATCGGTCTATAGTTATATATAGCCTTCAGATAAATCGATCCGGCTGAAATGTGGTACATGGTGTTAGTATATGGCCTCTAATGACCATACAAAAATTGATCCACACCGGTGCATAATTATACATAGCCGCCATATAAACCGATCACCAAATTTGACCTCCGGAGCCTCTTGGAAGACCAAAATTTATCTGATTCAGTTGATATTTGGTACGTGGTGTTAATATATGGCCTCAAACACCCATGCAAAAATTGGTAGAAATCAGTCCATAATTATATATAGCCCCCATATAAACCGATCCCCAGATTTGACCTCCGGAGCCCCTTGGAAGAGCAAAATTCATACGATCTGGTTGAAATTTGGTACGTGATGTTAGTATATGGTATCCAACAACCATGCAGGAATTGGTTCATATCAGTCCATAATTATATATAGCCCCCATATAAACCGATCTCCAGATTTGACCTCCGGTGCCTTTTGGAGATGCAAAATTCATCCGATCTGGTTGAAATTTGGTACGTGGTGGTAGTATATGTTATTTAACAACCATGCCAAAAGTGGTCCATATTAGTCCATAATTATATATAGCCCCCATATAAATCGATCCCGAGATTTGGTTTTGGAGCCTCTTGGAGGAGCAAATTTCATACGAGTCAGTTGAAATTTGGTACATTGTACTAGTATATGGCCGTTAACAACCATGCCTAACTAGGTCCATATCGGTCTATAGTTATATATAGCCCTCAGATAAATCGATCCCAATCCACACAAAAATTGGTCCATATCAAGTTCATAATTGTATATAGCCCCCATATAAGCCACACCCATATTTCAATTCTGGCTCCCTACGTATCGATTCGTAATTATATGTAGACTTACCTACACATACCTTTTTTGTCTAATATATACACGGTGTGACTAACTCACAATTTAGAAATGATGTTAAGAAGTTTTAAGATACCACAACCCAAGTAATTCGTTTGTGGATGACAGTCTTTCGTAGAAGTTTCTACGCAATCCATGGTGGAGTGTACTTAAGATTCGGCCTGGCCGAACTTACGGCCGTATATACTTGTTTTAATTGAAATGTCTTCAATCACAGAAATGATAGTATCAATTAAAAAAATAATTGAAAATCAATCAAAAAATGATTTGATCCAATTAATAAATTAATTTGATATACTATTAATTTTTGTTGTATCAATTAAAAAATTTGTTGAATCAATGTATGTTTAATTGAATTATTTTTTAATAACTCAGATTAAGATACCTTTAATTGGAAAACATTTTCGTAAATTTTTTTCAGTGTAGGTTTGATATAATTTTCACTATTTGATTTGTTTGTTATAAATGCGGCAAATCTTGAAAAAAAATCTAAATTTGTATATGAAAAACTTATTTCGAAACGAAAACGAACTTAATTCGCCATAATTTCCATAAAAATTCGAAAATTCTTTTAAAATTTCTGTTACAAATCTTGCAAGTCTGACTATACATATGTTTCAGTGTCGGCCAATCCACATTTCCATAGTCTCTAATAAGATCTGGCTGTGTGAGATGATTCACTTTGCGTCATTATATGCCAATTTCTTATTATGAAATTTACATACGGAGAATTATTTTCTTCCAAGTTTAATCATTTTTTCAGCCACAAATGCTGCATTATTTCTTCTCTATATAGCTAATATAATTTATAAACATCTTAAAGAAAAAAATCTAAAATATTATAAACTAATGCGTCAATAGACTCGAAAAAGGACACGGACAATTCGACATAGGAACGATCGAACGGAGGAGGTGGAAGTGTGGCATTCGCCCACCCAAGTTATATCATATACTGGGCCACCCATGTTTAGTCTTTAATTCGAGATACCCGCCAGAAAATCCAATATTCCATTCTAATTCCTAAAAACTCGTTTATTCTATAGTAACTAAATTAGAAAGCAATTGTTATAAAAATGAAACCCGGTGTTATTGCAATATCTTATATACTATAATATTGAAAAAAATCTTCAATATATTCTAATGAAATATGGTCGTATAAAAAAATGAATCAATGGTCACGAGGTGATAATAGTAAGTTTATGTTTCTCAATACAGAGCGTTTATCATTTTGAATTGTTAGACGTAAGATATTTCTAAACATTAATCAAAGTATAGTTCACTAACACCAAATAAAGGTAGAAGAACTACTACTACTCAAAAACAACAAACATATATATCTGATTGTATGTCTTGATTAAGCCAAATACTGAATTTTCGAACATTGAAGTTTGTTATTATAAACGCTCAATAGTCAGCTAAAACTGGCAGCCGGTTTCCTGTTTTTGTTGTTCATCGGTCTAGTAAAACATCAAAATTATAAAAACTTTTTGCTGTTTTAGCAGTGTTATCGTGCCTGTGACTACTAAGAAAATTGGTTCTTAAAAATGGTCATGTCTAACAATATTGATATTCTTAATATATCCCACATATAATACAAATTATCTTAAAGTAATATATTTGTGATTATTATAAGTTTAATTTTGCCTAACACAAACTTTGCCTCTCGGCCAGGCATTAATGATACAGTCCAATTTCTGATTCAACTACTAATATTAATTATAGCAATAAATTAATATTTTACATTTAAATTTTCTTATTTTTTAAAATAAATTACATCGCTATGCAATTAATCTTAAAGCGAGTGCTTACGAAATGACAAATAAGCAAATATTTAAAACACGTATGGTTGAATGACTTAAACAAATTAATCGTCAAACCAAATGCTGGTTATTATTGGGAAATAATTTTAAGCTATACTCAATAGAAAATATTTTACTATACTCATTTTACTATACTCATTTCTCGATTTCTGATTCGACTTATCGAAAAAAATTACTCGATCATCTTGGATCACCTACATGAAGGTTATCCAACCTCGTGTTAGTAGTGTCGCTTTGTTGTGGTTGATTTAGTAAATAATCTTTTCTTATTTTGTCTTCTTTTAAATTCATATTGCGGAATCTAAAATGTTTGTCAATATTTCATATTATTAAATTAATTTATTTTTATACTATTTTATACATATTTATATTTATTTATTAATTTATTTTTATACTATTTTATACATATTTAACTTGATTTGGTACTTTATTCATAGTTAGCTAGTCCGTTGTACATTTAATATAATTGGCCGCTAAGCTGGCTTCAAATTAGCAATGATGAAGAATAAAATAAAAATAAATAAAAAAAGTTGCCAAAAGCATACCAGTGTTGATCTGCTTGTCGTGGCGCTTTGACCTATCGAAAGCGTTCGAATACGGTCAACCATAGCATATTATTTGAGGAACATCGAGAATACGTCCCTACCGGATTAAACGAAGCGTTTTGGGTTCTTGAATATATATATGTTGAACGCCAGTCGCACGTTCAGGGCAATAAGTCAAAACCCCGTAGAGTTAAACAGGGAGTTCCCCAGGGGGGTTGATATCTCCGGCACCTGTCCTCGATTCCAACCCCTCGTGACGGCATCGAAATTGTGTCTTATGCGGACGATTGCACAATCATGGCATCCGGGCCCATTGTTGATGACATTTGCGATCGATTGAATGTCTACCTCGCCTCGCTGATCTTACCTAGTTATTTCACTGCAAGAAATTTGAGGATATCTCCCACAAATCCTCAGCCAACTACCTTCACTACATGGACCAGTGGAAGTACGCAAGGCAGTTTGAAAGTCAGAGTCGATGGCGAAACATCCGAAAACAAATTAACCCCAAGAATTCTCGGGTCCAACATTGGAGCAGCCTTTTAAGTAGTTCATGCCATGCAATGAGATGGGTATAAAAACGTCATTTTTGGTCATTTGATACAAAATATTATTTCTAAAGAAAATTTTGTCAAATTTTATATCTTTAGAAAATTTTGTCAAAGATTTTATATGTTTAGAAATTTTTCAAAATTTTAATTTCTTAATAGAAAATTTTTGTCAAGAATTTTATTTTCTATAGATAATTTTGTTCAAAGTTTTATTTCTATAAGAAAATTTTTGACAAAAATTTATTTCATATAACAATTTTGACAAAATTTTAATTACTATAGAAAATTTTGTAAATTTTACTTCGTTAGAAATTTTGTTAAAATTAAAAAATACCATTGCAATTTGTGATAAGCTCCGCGGGTAGAAACAAGGCTCCTCAAGTCGGCTTGCCTGCAGCACTTGGGGAGCGGACAAAAGAAACCTTGTTAAATATCAAATAAGGCAATTGGCTCGGTCAGTGGTAAACTATGGGCAGCGCCAGTGTGGACACTCAACGAGCGTTTACGCAGTCGAATAACATACAGACCTGTCAGAACGTTGCCTTAGAACCGCAACAGGATGTCTCCGCAGTACACCCCTGGATGCACCTGTATGCGGAGACAAGATCATCCCAGTGCGTCGAGACAACTACTGTTGTCCAAAGCGGTACCCTCCTTGGGTGCCATCGAAGTTGTCATCCGAATCAACCATGCGTTGTGGATAGACAACCTCCACCGCAGGAATGGTAAGGGTTGATCTTCAACCTTCTAGAGGCCCCGAGATCCCGCGTATACAAAAAAGAGAGGCCTCTAGATTCAGGCAGCGTAACAGATAAGTCTGAACAGGATTCATCGAGGATACTGTAGCTGAAAGCGGTGAGAAGCTACAAGGTTATCCTGTTCCCCCCCTCGGAGTCCGACCGCCGCCCATAGCTCCCACGGCAGACAAGGGTAGTTTATGACCAAACTAAGATAGGCAAGTACAGACCGCTTTCAATTCATACTTATCAGTGATTGACATAGCAGCGTAGCTGAACCGTGTTGTTCCATCTGTAATCAAGGGCCACACGACATCGGTCACCTTTTTGCTTGCCCAGCTAAGCCTAACCCGTCTCAACAACCAGACCACTTCTGGAGCACTCCATCCTTGTCGGCAGAGTTCCTTGGATCTGGCTACCAGCTGAACTCCACAAGCATAGAACAATAAATGGATGAAACTACATTAAAAACTGTTACAAGACAACAACATCTGCTGCTTATACTTCTAAAAATTTTAGGCTTGTAAAATTGTCTTCTAAAAATTTTCAAGAACTAAAAATTGTTGTTTGTCTATATCAGCACTATAGTATTTTTAAACTTTCTAAAATGCCATTCAGCAAATCATTTTTTTTTCTGTTATGCCTTAATTTGTAAAAATAGCAGACAGTTTGCATTACAGCCAGGTTAGGTTAGGGGTAGCGGCAGCCCGAATATTGTAGGCTCACTTAGACTATTCAGTCCATTACGATATCAACAGTGTTGAAGCTTCTCTCTTATCACTGAAGTGCTGATCCGATTCATGTTTTAGCTGAATCACAAGGGCCTCCTTTTTAGCCCAGTCCGAAACGACAGTTTCACATTGCAGGTGAAACCACTTAGAGATTCACTTTGAAACACACAAGAAAATGTAAACCAGGCATTACTGTGATTGGATAGTCCCGCGCTGAAAAACTTTTTTGGTGTAACGGTCAATCAGGGATTGAACCCAGACCCCTTTTTTGATTTGGCGGGTATTGTAACCATTGCCACCAAGGTGCAAACTGTGACTACTTCTTTTTGCACCAAACCGTTTGTTATTTTAGCGCAATTTTTTTGGCGCATATTTTAAAAGAGAACAACACATCAGACGTAAGTAACGCAGACTCCAATAGAGTATATAATATGTATATTTTTGGGCATGGTTAGAATTGGTGTCGATGCTAGCGCTCTAATTAAGAGAAATCTATATACATATAATATTAAGTATTATTATTCTGGGAATGAATAATAAATAAAATCAATTCATTTCATAAAATCAGTAAAATATTAGTACAAATTTAAATTAAATTCATTTTTATGTTCAAGAGCTAATTGCATAAATTCCTTTAATGTAACAATTGTTATTTAATCCCAATAAATTTTTAAGTTTTAATTTTTTTTTAATAATTTAATTGCTTTTTTTAAATTTTTTATTAGTTCAATTTTTTATTAGTTTAGATATTTAGTATTCATGTAATCAAAATGTTTGCTTGTATTTTTGTTGTCATTGTTAATTATTTTTACTTTTAGATAATTTATTAGTTACTAACGGTTTCATTAACATTTTTTTTAAGGTAAACAATTGATTTGTCAGTAGGAATATAGAGATACGTTATAGATATCATATTTTATTTGATTTTTAGTATTATTTATTAGTTTTTTAGAAATATTTGAAGTTTAACCAATAATTTTAATTTTGTAAATGGGCAGAATGTGCTTTGTTAGCTTAATAAAGTTGAAATAAATAAAATGAAATAAAAAAATGTTTCGTATACACATTTTTTCCATTATGACCAAATGTGGAAGAATTTTGGTTGCAATATTCTTGCATTGGCGTCGCCAACATGAGTAGTCATTTTCAAGCATTTATCATAAGCACGTATTCGAAATATTAGAAGCTGAAGAATATATAATGGTATATAATAAATATTCTCATAAGGGATAAAGCCACATCGTTTTGAGACCGAGGTCAAACGTTATAACACAATGCAGATTTTTTAAAATTACATTACAATTTTTCGATAATTGTATTTTAAAAAAATGTAGAAATAAATTTGAATTAAAGCCAAATCACGTTTTCTAATTGCAGATGGGCCCAACTTTATGAATACCCCACATCAATCTTAGTAAAACTTACACATTCTTATGGAGGAATGTATTGTTTCGTGTGTTATTTACTTATTGCCATATTTAGTTAAAATGCGGGCCACACGCATAGATATTGGAGCTATATCACGCCTAATGAAATAACGATGGTAAATCATTTTTTTCCTTTAAATTCTGAAAACGGGCGATAAATTAAAGAATAATTTGCACGTTAAAATGGCTTCATTTTTAATAGAAACGCATTTAAACGAAAGAAAAATAGCACGTTTTGAAATATCAAAACAATAACCTAGAGGGTGGTAAAAAGATTGAAGTTTGGCACGTTAGATACTGATATTGTTTTATAGACTTTTTGCCATTAAATGACGAATATAATCTACATAATGACGACATTTGTGGAAATGGGTAAACGAATCTAGACTCAACCCAAATTCTTAGTAAGATCTCCCAATTTTATTAAAATGTACCGTTAGCCAATTTTTTTCTGAACTCAATTTCTTTATGACTCAACTAATGGAGTCAGAAGCAAAATCATACAAATCGAAAAAAATGGCTACCTAAATCGACAAAACAGTAGAATTAAGAGAATGAAAGGACTGTCAACTAGAGTAATATCTGTGGGGATTCATCTAATATATTTTGATCAAGAATTGCATAATATTCTTGGACCATGGGCGGTTTACATACAGATCAAAATTATACTTAAAAGGGGATCTATTCCATCATTACTTACCTATCCAAGGTAAATAGATGTTTTCACTCCTTGCAAAAGCCCCAAAATCGTTTGCACAATAACTTCGTCGCCCCAGAGTGAAGAAATGCATTCAATGTTTACGCAATAATTCATGTTCATCTTGATGATAATCAAAATGCTCGTTAAACAATCCGTGCCGAGCTAATCCCAGTCCCAAAACAACAACCGACAGTATAACAACAGTTTTCGCATATCGGCAAAATCGTTTTGGCCGCGACGAGACCAGGCATGAGAAAACGAAATAGGCCAATGCCACATCCATAATGACCGGCACCATAACGTCTACTTTTGCGAATTTCTTTGGGAAAACTTTTCAAAATCATATGGAGTATACATAACGCCGTCACATGACTTATGTAGACGTAATCAATAAAAATAAATCGGCACGGCGACCAAATTCGAAATTGTCTCTTCATTTGCCAATAATAAACATTTTGAATGCCAAAACGAATATGCCGAGTAAAAGAAACGCAATAACGAAAATGTATTCCACATATCTATTCACTATAATTAACCTGACAATCGCTGGCGTTGAGATCACCACGATTCAATTAATATAACAACACCTTTCGTCCAAGATCTACATGACAGCTTTTCTCGTAACTAACACGGGGCCAAAGATATGGCTATTAATGTACACAATTATAGTACATTGTATATGCCATATTCGCGTTATTGTCTCCTTCGAGTGTTTCCTCGTATATATCCATGCGATGTTCTTCTTTGCCGGTAGCGCAACGATTTTCAAACAATGTTGACTGATGCCTCTTGAAGTCCTACATCCAACAATTGTTTGGAAAATGATAGACATTCAAATTCTCCGGCCCTGAGCATTGCCAATAGTATCCATAATGGTGATTGACTTTGACAAGTATGTCTGCCGTATCTGTTGGGGCATTGTTACTGGCTTCAATGTATAAGATTTACTCGAGAGGAATGTGTGTAATCGAGGCACTATGGTAAACAATTGTTGGCTTTGGGTATTACAAGAATAGCCTGTGAGGGAATGTGTAATCAATTCAATCGATCATTTTCTGTGTTTAGACCGACAGAATAAGTATTTATCAAAATTAAATAGAAAACAGATTATTTTTGCGACTGGGGCTGAAATGACTACTGCAGATGTAAACAGAAAACAGCCCTGTTGCCGAACAAAAATAGACAAAAAGTTGGCCATAATCTCTACTCGTTACTTTGACCGTTAGCAAAAGATACATAAAATTAAAGTGGCAGCATCCATAAAATTTAAAAAAGCTTGAAGTTTAGTTTTCGATTCCATCGATATAGTTTGGAAATGCATCCTAACGCTACTATGAATAACTATATGGGTTGCAATTGCTACCAGTGAGCCGTTTTTAATCGACAATTTCCCCGTTGCCTCTCTGATGCGTCT
>PGFW01008865.1:0-12043 GCA_003123925.1 Haematobia irritans | reverse complement strand
AAGAGGAATGCTAAAATTGAATAGAGTTAGATATATATATGAGACCATACATCTACCCTAAAAACACAGCTTCCCCAATATGGACAAATATTTTAGAAATATTTAAATTCATATGGCTCTGAATTTGCGAATTTGTATGTAACGCTCAAGAGAAGAAGAAGTCTGAGACATCGTTTAGAGTATATCCGATCGTCTTTTAAGTTATATTCTGGAGTCGATTTACCGATGTCTGTCCGTCTGTCGATGTATTTTAATGTGCGTATTTGACAACCGTATTTGACGTGTTAATAAACCAAACTTTTTCAAATTTCGTACTCCGAACATTTTCTGAGTCCCGTAAAAGTTCTATATAGAATTTTGTCAAAATTTTATTTCTATAGAAAATATTGTCAAAATTTTATTCCTGCAGAAAATTTTGTCAAAATTTTATTTCCATAGAAAATTTTCTCACAATTTTATTTTATAGAAAATTTTCTCAAAATGTTATGTCTACAGAAAATTTTTTGAAAATTTAGTCAAAAATTTTAGTTCTATAGAAAATTTTGACAAAATTTTATTTCTATAGAAAATTTTTGAAAATTTTTAATTTCTGGAGAAAATTTTGTCAAAATTTTATTTTCTATAGAAAATTTTGTCAAAAATTTTGCAAAATTACTATAGAAAATTTGACAAAATTTTGACAAAATTTTTTCTATTAGAAAATTTACAAAATTTTTCTATAGAAAATTTGTCAAAAATTTTATTTCTATAGAAAATTTTCCACAATTTTATTTCTATAGAAAATTTCAAAATTTTATGTTATTCATAAAAAATTTTCGAAAATTTATATCTGTAAAAATGTTGCAAAATTTTATTCTATAGAAAATTCAAAATTTTATTTCTATAGAAATTTTGAAAATTTTATTTCTAAAAATTTTGTCAAAATTTTATTTCTATAGAAAATTTTGTCAAAATTTTATTTCTAGAAAATTTTGTCAAAATTTTATTTCTATAGAAAATTTTGTCAAATTTTTATTTCTTTAGAAAATTTTGTCAAAATTTTATTTCTATAGAAAATTTTGTAAAATTTTTATTTCTAGAAAATTTTGTCAAATTTTATTTCTATAGAAAATTTTGTCAAAATTTTATTTCTATAGAAAATTTTGTAAAAATTTTATTTCTATAGAAAATTTTGTCAAATTTTTATTTCTATAGAAAATTTTGTCAAAATTTTAGTTCTATAGAAAATTTTGTCAAATATTTTTTCTATAGAAAATTTTGTCAAAATTTTATTTCTATAGAAAATTTGTCAAATTTTATTTCTATAGAAAATTTTGTCAAAATTTTATTTCTATAGAAAATTTTGTGAAAATTTTATTTCTGTAGAAAATTTTGTAAAAATTTTATTTCTGGAGAAAATTTTTGTCAAAATTTTATTTCTATAGAAATTTTGTGAAAATTTCATGTTCTGGAGAAATTTTGTCAAAAATTTTATTTCTATATGAAAATTTTTGTCAAAATTTTATTTGCTATAGAAAATTTTTTTTTTGTCAAATTTTATTTCTTATAGAAAATTTTGTCAAAATTTTATTTCTATAGAAAATTTTGTAAAATTTTCTTCTATAGAAAATTTTGTCAAAATTTTATTTCTATAGAAAATTTTGTCAAAATTTTATTTCTATAGAAAATTTTGTCAAAATTTTATTTCTATAGAAAATTTTGTCAAAAATTTATTTCTATAGAAAATTTTGTCAAAATTTTTTTTCTATAGAAATTTTGTCAAAATTTTATTTCTATAGAACATTTTGTCAAAATTTTATTTCTATAGAAAATTTTGTCAAAATTTTATTTCTATAGAAAATTTGTTAAAATTTTATTTCTATAGAAAATTTTGTCAAAATTTTATTTCTATAGAGAATTTTGCCAAAATTTTATTTCTATAGACAATTTTATCAAAATTTGATTTCTATACAAAATTTTATCAAAATTTTGTTTTCTATAGAAAAGTTCTGTCAAAATTATATTTTTATAGAAAATTTTATCAATATTTTATTTCTATACAAAATCTTGTCAAAATTTTATTCCTATAGAAAATTTTGTCAAAATTTTATTTCTATGGAAAATTTTGTCAAAATTTTATTTCTATAGAAAATTTTGTCGAAAATTTTATTTTCTATAGAAATTAGAAACTTCTGTTCAGTTTTTTTAGACCAAATAATTATCGGACCATCGTCGCAATTTCGATTCCTAAACGTTTATTTAGCAAACAGAGAGAGAACTTTCAATTTGAGTACTGAGTAAAGTGTAAATCAAAAGTCAAACGAACGGTAGACGAGCCCCTTTTTTTAATGAATGTGTATTTGAATAGCTAAACAAATACCAGATTAAATGAAATAGAAATGAAAAATACTCATACTATCATACGACAGTTGGCCTGAATCACATCGTGCTTCAAGGTCGCCAATATAATCGCCTTAAGTGTTAAAACGGCTTCGTTGTGTTTTGTTCGTTTCAGACAAAAATGTTAAACATGACCAGATTATTTGATTCTTTGTAAACAATCACCGAAATTTGAAAGCTCTCATATAGCATAAAAGCAGCACATATTAAAAATGTTATAAAGCATTAAAATCTGTTAAATAATTTTTTATAGAGGCAATATTTAGACATTAAACAGTAGCTAATGGTACAAAGGTTAATTAAAATGGAATAATTGTTAATATTCACAAAATCCTAAGAGCAACCAGTTTCAATGAATTTTCATGAACATTTATGATTTTGTCTGTATATACACTGAAACACACAATTTTTTTGTGTAACTACAAAGTAATAAAATGTTAACAAATTTTTTTATAGAAAAAAATTTTGACAAAATTTTCTATAGCAATAAAATTTTGACAAAATTTTCTATAGCAATAATATTTTGACAAATTTTTCTATAGAAATAAAAGTTTGGCAAAATTTTTATAGAAAATAAAATTTTGACAAAAAATTTTCTATAGAAATAAAATTTGACAAAAATTTTCTATAGAAAAAAAATTTTGAAAAATTTTCTATAGAAATTAAATTTTGACAAATATTTCTATAGAAATAATTTTTGTCAAATTTTCTAAGAATAAAATTTTGACAATTTTTCTATAGCAATAAAATTTTGCATTTTTTATAGATAAAATTTTGACAAAAATTTTCTATAGATAATGAATTTTGACAAAAATTTTCTATAGAAATAATATTTTAAAAATTTTCTAGTATAAACTTTTGACAAATTTTCTATATAAATACAATGTAGACAAAATTTTCTATAGCAATAAAAATTTGACAAAATTTTCTATAGAAATAAAATTCTGACAAAAAAAATAGAACTACAATTTTGGCAAAATTTTCTATAGAAATAAAATTGTGACAAAATTTTCTATAGAAATAATATTTTGACAAAATTTTCTAAAGTAATAAAATTTTGACAAAATTTTCTATAGAAATAAAATTCTGACAAAATTTTCTATAGAAATAAAATTTTGAAAAAATTTTCTATAAAATAAAAATTTTGAGCAAACATTTTCTATAAAACTAAAATTTTGACAAAATTTTCTTGATAAATTGAAAAATTTCTATATAAATAATTTAAATTTTGACCATTTTTCTATATGTTAGAAATAAAAGATTGGCAAATTTTATAGAATAAAAATTGGCAAAATTTTTATAAGAAATAAAATTTTGAACAAAATTTTCTGTAGAAATAAAATTCTTGACAAATTTTTCTATAGAAATAAAATTTAAAAAAAAAAAAAGACTACAATTTTGAAAATTTTCTATAGAAAAAATTTTGACAAAATTTTCTATAGAAATAAAATTTTGACAAAATTTTCTATAGAAATAAAATTCTGACAAAATTTTCTATATAAATAAAATTTTGACAAAATTTTCTATAGAACTAAAATTTTGACAAAAATTTCTTATAGAAATAAAATTCTGCAAAATTTTCTAATAGAAATAAAATTTTGATAACATTTTCTATAGAAAAAATTTCCAAAATTTTTTGTACGAAAAATTCTTCTGACTAGAACATAAAATTTTGAAAATTTTGACAAAATTTTCTATTAGAAATAAATTCTGACAAAATTTTCTATAGAAATAATAAATTTGTCAAAAAATTTTCTATATGGAATATAAAACTTTGACAAAATTTTCTAATAGAAAATAAAATTTTAGAAATTTTCTATAGACAATAAATTTTTCTATAGAAATAACATTTTGACAATTTCTATAGAAATAAAAATTTTGACAAAATTTTCTATAAAAATAAAATTTTTTCTATAGAAATAAAATTTTGAGAAATTTCGATAACAATATTTTACCTAGAATAACATTACAAATTATTATACAAATATAATTTCTTAAATATAGAAATAAATAAGTTCGGCAATAATAATTTCTATAGAATAAAATTTTGACATAGAAATTTTCGTATAGAAATAAAATTTGGATAAAATTTTCTATAGAAATAAAATTTTTTACAAATTTCTTATAGAAATTAACATTTTGACAAATTTTCTATAGAAATAAATTTTTGATCACAATTTTCTATAGAAATAACATATTTTGACAAAAATTTTTATAGGAAATAAAATTTTTGACAAAAATTTTCATATAAATAAAATTTAACAAATTTTCAAATAGAAATAAAATTTGACAAATATTTAAGTAAATTTTAATTTCATAGAAATAAAAAGTTTGACATAATATTTGTTGATAGAAAATAAAATTTTGACAAAATTTTCTATAGAAATAAAATTTTTGATACATTCTACAGAAGAAAAAATGTTGGCCAAAAATTTTTTGTAACGAAATAAAATTCTGATAAAATTTTCTAATAGAAATAAAATTTTGAAAATATTTCTTAATAGAAATAAAATTTTGACAAAATTTTCTATAGAAATAAGTTTGGCAAAATTTTCTATAGAAATGAAATTTTGAGAAAATTTACTGTAGAAAAAAATTTTGAGAAAAATTTTCTATGGAAATACAATTTGACAATAATTTTCTAATACCAAATAAAATTTTGACAAAAATTTTCTATAGAAATAAAATTTTGAGAAAAAAATTTGAACAAAATTTCTAATAGAATAAATTTTTGACGAAATTTTCTATAAAATAAAAATGTGACGAAACTTAAATGGAATCCGCAAAAGTTTGTTTGCACATTGATGTGGCTGGCCTTTTATTGTGTAAAGTTAACGTGAAATTGTATGCAAACAAACCTAATAACAGCATACTCCCGGGCTTCTTAATGCTCGTGCGTCGTCATTATGATTGCCAGCACCTCTTTACACGTAATTTTTAAAAAAGACTTTTTAAATATATATATTCCAATATGAAATTTAAATTAAAATTACGTTATTATGTAATTTGCATTCGTAATGCATGGACGGTAATTAAAACCGAATAACAAGTGATCACTGAAGATTCATTCAATCGAATTACATGGCAATATAATCTCAAAATAATAAACCTATATTGTGTGTGTTTCATTAATGGGTTGTTCGATGTTAATGACCTTTTAATGCAGCATGTTCTCAATACGGCCGACGACTGTATAGGGCGCTATAGAAAACGTGAAACGGAAGCCAACTACAACAATTCCACGAAAATAATCGCGTGAGTTTTTTCATTGCTCTCTGTAGTGGTGGTGCGAAGTGATAGGGTCAGACGGGGCAGATGCTTTATTCCATTTGGTTTCATAAAACGACAAGTATACGAACGTAAACTCGTGTCCATGCATGCCTTACGAATTTATGCCAAAGGGGATTGAAAAAAAAATGTTAGCGAACGGGCAACATGAATATGAGGTTATGTCACACAAGTAGAAACAAGGGACTGTTACTTCGTTTTTAAGTACACTCTTAAAGAGTAAGGTTGCCAAATATTCGAGATTTTTTTTGGGTTTCCTGGGGATATTTTGATTATGAGAAATTTCTATTATTTATCAAATTATGTAACTTCCTGAATTTACACCATTATTTTGGACTAAAATCAAAGGAAACCCCAACCAGTTTTTAATTAAGAAAATACTGATTCCATTCTATACATAAAAAAACAACACTAAAACAAGCGGGAAGATGTAAAGCTTTGCTAACACCAACAAAGAAGCCATTCCCTCTCACTTATTAACAAAAACAGCTGTTAATCAAAAATATAGTGATGTAAAACAGGTACATACGATAATCGGCTGCGATGAAGACGGAGCTAAGTTAACATGAAATTAATACAACAACAATAACATCCCAAGTATATATTCGACCTAACCGAATTTTCGGCCGTTTGTTCTTATTTATTTCTTGATAAATGCCCAACATCCGCGAAATTGTACTTGGGTTAAAGTACTAGAAATAAAATTTCAACATTTTTTTCTATAGAAATAAAATTTTGACAAATTTTCTATGAGAAATAAAATTTTGGAACAAATTTTCTATAGAACATAAATTTGAACATTTTTGAAAATTTTACAAAATTTTCTATAGAAATAAAATTTTGGACAATTTTTTTACAGAAATAAACATTGAAAAATTTTCTATAGAAATAAGTTTGAAAAATTTCATATAGAAATGAAATTTTGACAAAATTTTCTATAGAAATGAAATTTTGACAAAATTTCGATAGAAATGAAATTTTGACAAAATTTTCTATAGAAATAAAATTTTGACAAAATTTCCATAGAAATAAAATTTTGACAAAATTTTCATAGATAAAGTTTGAATTAAGACATTTTGACAAACTCTTTATTAAAAATTTGCTTTTCTTATAGCAAATAAAATTTTGACAAAATTTCTATCTAGAAATAAAATTTTGACAACTTTTCCTATAGAAATAAAATTTTTGACAAAATTTTCTATAGAAATAACAATTTTGACATTTCTGAGGAAATAAATTTTCAATTTCTAGAAATAAAATTTTGACACAATTTTGATTATTTCACAATCTATGAGAAATAAAATTTTGACACAATTTTCTATTTAGAATAAGTTGACAAAATTTTCATAGAATATAAAATTTTGACAAAATTTTCTATTAGAAATAAAATTTTGACAGAATCGTATATAGAAATAATAAATTTTGACAAATGTTCTATAGAAATCAAAATTTGACTAAATTTTTATTAGAAATAAATTTTTGACAAAATTTTCTTATGAAATCACAATTTTTTGACAAAATTTTCTATATGAATAAAATTTTTTGACAAATTTTCTATTAGAAATAAAATTTGGCACAAAATATTTCTTTAGAACATAAATTTGATAAAATTTATCGTGTATTAGGAGCAATAAGAATTTTTGACTAGAATTTCTTACAGAAATAAAATTTTGACACAATTTCATATAGAACTAGAAATTTGACAAAAATTATTCTTATAGAGAATATAATAATTTTGAACAAAAATTTCTCATAGATAATATAAAATATTTCCAAAATTTTATGAGAAATAAAATTTCGAGAAAATTTACTATTGACACATTAATTATGATTGAATTATAGTAGGAGATGACCAAAATTTTCTATGTAGTAAAGAAATTTTAGTAAAAATCTTTCGTTGTATAGATAATATTAAATTCTTGACCGACAATTCCGATTTCATATAGAAATAGGAATTCTTGAAGCAAGATTAGTATATATGAGTATAAAATATTTGACAAATTTCAGCGAGAAAATTTGACAATACTTTCTGAAAGTAAATAAATATTTGACGAAATTTTATCTTATATAAATTCAAATAGTTTATTTTGACAAAATTTTTTGATAGAAATAAATTTTTGAAAATTTCTATTAGAAATAAAATTTGACAAAATTTTCTATAGAAATAAATTTTGACCAGAAGTTTCTGTACATAGAATAAAAATTTTGACAAAATTTCTACTAGAAATAAAAATTTGACAAAAATTTTCTACAAATAACAATTTCTTGAAAAATTTCTTATAGATAATAAAATTTGACAAAATTCTTTATACTTAAGTATGTGGTAATATAAATTGTTGACTAAATTTTCTATAGAAATAAAATTTTGACACTAATTTTCTATAGAAATAAAGTTTTGACAAATCATTTATCCATAGAAATAAAACCATTTTGACAAAATATTCTATAGAAATAGAATTTTTGACAAAAATTGGTGTCTATAGAAATAAAATTTTTGAAAGCAATTTTCTGCGACTAATCAACAAACAACAACAAGACCCATATAATATTAATATATAAGATCCGCCTGGCCGAACCTTCGCCGCATATGACCATATCATTTATTTCTTAAACACAAAATGCTTCAAAATCCGCGAAATTTTACTGGGGGTTCAAGTACTGACATTCTCAACTTGTAATTAGACTGGCAACCCTAGCGATACATGCCCCTTCTGTTCGGAATTGGTACAACCACACACAACACCAGTGAGTATAGAAATTATTCCTATTTCTACTAGATACAAAACAACATCTGCCACAGTCTCATACACAAGTAAGGAGCGAGAGTTACTCAAGCGCCTACACAGTTCTTTGGAGTCAATTCATTTCTAATAAACACACAATTATTACAGTTAGTGTTGGCATTTTGGGGCTTTGTCATCTCCAGTGACGTCAAACACCCAAATAACCTTTATATTTAGTTATTATTTACACTTACATATGTATTCTACAAAACGAGAATGTAGTATCCTTCTCAACGTCTCGAAACTCTACTCAAAACTGCACTGCTCGAAAAAAAAAAAACAAGCCACCCTGCTTCGCCTTTTTGTTTATTCTGAGTTTTACAAAGACTTTTGCTCTATGCCTCAGGAGCCCCGTTTGCTATGATGAAACATTTTTGGAAATTATGCAAAACAACACGTGTCATAGAAAGGTTTATTGCCAAGAATTATACGATATATAAAAAACAAGAACAAATAACAAGTGTTTTGTAAAATGTGTATAAATTATCTCTCAGGAAACGCTGAAAACCTTAGTAATAAATGCCCATTAAGGCCTCTCAGTCTCTCTCTCTTCACATTAACCCTCTCCAATGATTCTTCATTTCTGTATAACAGCTAATCTTGGGAGAGAACGCTGTGTAAGTAAAACACATATTCATCAATTCTAGATCAATATTGCACGGTTATTTTGGAGGTTTTCACTAGAACACCCCAACAAGTGATTTTCGTCTGGTTCTTGTGATTTGCCATTCTCCAAATATGTATATTGTCTCCTAAAATTCAATACACTGAATGTATTAAAAGATTTAAACCGAAATTCACCAAAAAAAACAAACTCGCAATAATACTGACGAGTGGCTATGTTGTATATCTACTTTTATAATCTTGGCACGTTTCAAATATACCCTCCCCATAGTATGGGTGAATATTAGCTGGCCATCCGGTTTGTAACGCATGCGAAAAGGTAAGATACTATCACATAACCGTTTGTCTGTTGAAAATTCTAAAAACATTCCCATATATATCGTTTTTGAAACTTTTCTATAGATCAATTGGCAAGATTTGTAAAGTTTTGAAGGATTTGCCTTAGGCCAAAAAGTGAGAGAAAAATGAAATTTTCGAATGTATTAAATATTAATTCACCATTTTTAATTTGTCAATTTTTATTGTTACTCAATACTTATATAGCCATATCAAGATCCACTTGTTTTTCATAGCATTTTTTGTAATGTTTGTACTATACCAACAATCCACAAGATCATTGAAACATTCACATGACTACGACAGTTTAGTCATTTTTGTTACTAGCACCTTGATTCATATATGTATTTCCAAAACATTATTTGAACCACTCATGATGACTTAACAGTTGCTCTACTCTCTATCCTCGTATACTTCCACAGCAATGGAGCAAAAACAACTTGGGGGGCTCGTCTCTTACCCTTATCTTATCAGGGTCAACTGTTTATAAGACACTGAAACATCTTTGTCATTAATAAATAGGATATGACATACTAGTGTATTATCTTTTGCCGATAATTTATAATTATTATTATTATGTTTTTTTTGGGGGTATATATGACTCTTAGTGACTGCCTCAATTTTCAGAAATATATCAACCCACTTGTTTTGCCCTTAAAACGTGCACGGCTTTGTATTAATACTACACAAAATTACTCTGACGGTCACATATATTTTACAACCTAACCCCACTCCGGCGAATAGGCGGTTGGAATAGGCCTACACACATATGTCCAAGCAACACTTGAAAATTATACTTGAGAGGTAGGAGAGTCTTCCGTTTACACAAAAAAAGACACAAAAAACAACAACATTTAATACTATATACGTGCGGTCATGCATAACTAGCAAGCAATCTTAATTATATGTAACGATTGAGACTATCGTAAATTAGAGAGAAAAAAACAACAAACAACAAAAGAATATATTTCTTCATCTTTTTGAACAAAATCTGGAAAAATCGTTAAGGGGAATTTTATCTTGCCACTGTAGAAAGAAGACGCGAGAGGAGTTCACATATTCAATACACAGAAAAAAAAAACGTCTATTTATGTTTGTTCAGTGATGAGACATTGAAAAATTAATAATTATTATAGGTGAGTGTGATCCAAACGACTGACATGCATAAATATTTGTTTTTTAATTAAACACTGCCAATAACTATCATAATCATTCTCTTTAAAGTAATTCTAAGGTTCGAAGTTTAGATTTTTCACTATTCCCCTTCTCCAACAAGAAAAAAATTAAAACCCAGTATTAATTTAATCACCTTCTCCCACGTTCCCTGTAAATTTCAAGTAAATCGGAGAGGATATATTTTGTTATATATATTTTTTTTAAAGGGACGTCACTTTCTCCGATCAAATATCGACAAATACAGAAGTGGATAGCATCCTTAACATTCTCTGATATTTTTAAGAAAAGGAACTTTCCTTCAAGTTTCAAAGTGTGTGGCTAGGAGGAGGTCCCTCCCCCTTCAAATATCCAAAATTCAAGTACACCATATTGAAAATCTGGAAACTTACCTTCAAGTTTCAAAGTGTGGAGCTAGGAGGAGGTCCCCTCCCCGTTCAAATATCCAAAAATCAAGTACACCATATTGATTTCATAAACTCCCCTTACGGCCTTTGTAAATTTCAAGTAAAATTGAGAATTTGAGTTTTTTCACTTTTAGAGGAAGTCCAAATTCGAAAAATTATGTAGCGTATCCTTGTGTAGACGTCACCCTCAACCTTCCCTGTAAATTTCAAGCAAATTATAAGCCCTGTTATAAAAAAACAGGGAGGCCTTTCTTCCAGAATATCACAAATAACACCAAATCAGGTACCCCATATAAATTTCATAACCTGCCCCCACGTCCTTTGTTAAATTGGAAAAGTTTAATTGTTTCATTGTATGTATTTTTTTTATTTGTTCCCGACCAATTATTAAAAAAATCAGGTACCCCATATACATTTCATAACCTACCCCAGGGTCTCCGTAAGTCTCCAGTAAATCGGAGAACTTTAGGTTTTTTACTGTAAAAATGTCCTCCTCTCCTACCAAATATCATAAAATAAAGTAGCGGATCTTTGTCTAGACGGCCCCTTCAACATTCCTAGAAAATTTCAATGAAATCGGATAATTTTGGTACAATTCACAAAAAGTCAGGCAAGGGGGAGGTCCTCTCCGTCCAAATATTGAAAAATCGCCATATTAATTTCATAACCTCATCGCATGTTCTCTGTAAATCTCAAGTAAATCAGAGACTTTTAGTTTTTTTTGCACTTTCTACGAAATCGGATAATTTTGGTCCAATTTTTAAACAGTAAGGCAAGTGGGAGGCCTCTTCACGTCGAAATATTACAAAATCAGGTACCCCATATTATTTTCATCTAATTTTAGTACTTTAAAAAATAGGCCAAAAGGGATGTGCCTTCCACGACCAAATATGGAAAAAGTAGCGGGTCTTTGTCTGGACATCACCTCTAACCTTACTTGAATATTTCACCCAAATCTTTGAAAATGTCGGACAAAGGGGAGGTCCGCTCCCCTACCAGATATTAAATAATGAGGTTCCCTATTTTCACCACATGATCACCCTCTACGTTCTC
>PGFW01008858.1:1824-11941 GCA_003123925.1 Haematobia irritans | reverse complement strand
TTTACAAAGTTTCTATAGAAATAAAATATTACAAAATTTTCCATAAAAACAAAATTTTGACAAAAATTTTGTATAGATATAAAATTTTGACAAAGTTCTCTGTAGAAATAAAATGTTGACGAAATTTTCTGTAAATAAAAAAATGTTGACAAAATTTTCTATAGATAAAAAAATTTTGTACAGAAATAAAGTTTTCTATAGAAATAAAATTTTGACAAAGTTCTCTGTAGAAATAAAATTTTGACAAAATTTGCTATAGATATAAAATTTTGACAAAATTTTCAATAGATATAAAATCTTGACAAAATTTTATATAGATATAAAATTTTTGACAAAATTTTTCAATAGATATAAAATCTTGATAAAATTTTCTATAGAAATAAAATTGATTGATTTTGACAAAAAGAAATAAAATGTTCACAAAAATTTTGTCAAAATTTTCTATAAGCATACAATTTTGACAACATTTTCTATAGAAATAAAATTTTGACAAAATTTCCTATAGTAATAAAATTTTGACAAAATTTCCTATAAAAATAAAATTTTGACAAAATTTCCTATAGAAATAAAATTTTGACAAAATTTCCTATAGAAATAAAATTTTGACAAAATTTTCCATAGAAATAAAATTTTCTATAGAAATAAAATTTTGACAAAATTTTCTATGGAAATAAAATTTTGATTGAATTTCATCAAAAACTACAAAATATTTTTGTTTTTAATTCGGTAGATTTTTGGTAAAGTTTTCTTGAAATTTTCGTAGATTATGTTTGACATGAGTGGCAACTGTGGATATCATACTGACATCTTGTTCCCAAAAGGTGTTGAGTGGAAAGGACATTTTCAAAGTCATTTTTAGAAATTATTTTCAATTTTTTCTCATTACACTCCGAAACTGAGGAAATTTTTCCACCAATTTTCTATTTACCAGCTTTACTAAAATAAATTAATTTGCCATTTTGATTTTGTTTTTCATATTTTCTCTAAGATCTTTTGGGCATTTGTTTATTATTATCATTGTGTAAAACAAAATTTTTTTGTGTGTCTACCAACAACAATCATCATTTCACTTAAATTATCTAAGAACTTTTGTTTTTTTTAACTCTTTCGAGGTCATATATTTTTTTATTGATTAAGATATTTTAATTTATTTTATCAAGGAAATAATAGCACATTCATTATGGATACAAAATTCATGAAATAAGTCTTTGTCTTGATACAACCAAATAAAAAGAAAGAAATAGAAATAGAAAGGATGGAAGACATGAGAAAGGATAAATGATTGATGAGAATACAGAGAGAGGTGCAGGTATGGAAAATGGATATGGAAGGGAAATGGAGCACTTCAATGACTTCATCATTTATGGAACGAAAATAAAAAACAGCACACAGTTGATGAAAATTCGATTTCGCTAAGACAGGGTTTGGCAGTGTTGAAAATAGTTCTAGGACTCATCCATTACAATGGGAACAGCTTATGTGCAGTAGGGGAAGTTGGGGCAAGTGTGTGGGCTAACACCGGCAGGGTATTGACGTTCAGTCCATCCAGGTAGTGGGGGAGCGGGGGCAGCAGCACCACCAGCATTTACATCACAGAAGGGATAGTTGGGGCAAGTGTGAGGATTCACACCAGCTGGGTATTTATCACCACCGGCAGCAGGTGCTGGAGCACCCCATTGAGGTTGTGGTTGCCAGGCTGGGGCAGGGGCTCCCCATTGGGGTTGTGGTTGCCATGCGGGTTGTGGTTGCCAGGCAGGTTGTTGCCATTTGTTGGGATTGTGGAGACGAGCATTATCACAGATGGGGAAGCCGGGACAGTCCTGAGGGTTAACGCCGGCAGGGTATTGCGCAGCTTGTGGTTTGGCCCAAGCCAAAGCAGCCAAAGACAAAATGACCTAGAAAAGGAAAACAATTAAGAAAATTAGATGATGATATCAAAAAATAAAGTTGCTGGAAAATTTTGAGTCCTATATAGCAATATGGAAATGTGTATACAGGGTAACAGACACGAAGTGGTTATGTATGATATGAGGAAATCACAATCGCCTATTGATGAAGATCACAAGGAACTTTTGTTGTTGTGGCTTTGCCACCTAAAGATCAATCAAATGTTTGTGTAACGCACCATAAATTCTTATAATGATACTAGAAGCGGTTGCCAATGTCATGGTGGTGACCAGAAAGTTTATTTTCCATATTTCCTTGCGTAAAAGTAAGTTCAATAGCGACCATTATAACTAGAAAAGTGGCTTATGAACATTAACCCAATGTTGATATGCAATTTTAACTGCGTCCATTATTTTATACTATGGATTTTAAATGTTACAAAGTTCCACGAGGTTAGTTTATATGATACTGAAAGCCGTGCTGTGCTATTAGGAACTACCGGTATTATTGAGTATATGGTCACTTTGAAGATTTAGCGTTGTAGAATATGTATTGAAAGTTCTTTGTGGAGAATAATGACACAGTTGGTTCTTGACCTTTCAACCTTTAATCTATGTTTTTAGAGGAAGCAGAAATTACAAACAACTTTCGACTTAATTCAACAAAACTTCTCCGTAGCTTTGTTCATTAGAGTATGTTGTAGGTGGGTTCGCGTAATGCAGTATCCTCATATCAGAAATAAATATCAAGTAGTTTATCATGGGGCAATAAATATCAAAGACTTTGAATGTATATGAAGCTCAAACGAGATTTTAAAGATGAAGAAAATGCAAATTCTAAAAATAGTTGTTATGGGTATGACTAAAATCCGCGAAAAACTGGGAATAACATATGAAAACATCAACATTGCTCGTAATCTGTACGACATTTGTAATAGAAATCACGGTTGCCACAGTTGTATAACTCTACCAAAAAGAGAAAATTCAAAACGTTCTTCTCACAAAAAGAGATATTAAATTTTCTATAGAAATAATATTTTAAAATTTTCATAGAAATAATATGAAAATTTTCTGGAAATACAATTTAGAAATTTTCTATAGAAAAAAAAATCGACAAAATTTCTGTAGAAATAATTTCTGTAGAATAAAATTTGGACAAAAAGTTTTATAGAAATAAAATTATGACAAATTTCTATAAATAACATTTTAAAATTTCTACAGAAAAAATTTTCAAAAATTTTTCTATGAAATGAAATTCTTGACAAATTTCTATAGAATATTTTGACAAATTTCTATAGATATAAGATTTTGATTGATGACAAAAGAAATTTTTGACAAAATTTGCTATATAATATAATTCTTTTAGAAATGCATTTTTGAAAAATTTCCTATAGAAATTAATTTTGGAAAATTTCCTTACGGAAATTAAATTTTGAAAAATTTCCTATAGTAATAAATTTGAGAAATTTTATATTGAAATGAATTTTTAAAAATTCCCTATAAATATGACATTTTGACAAAATTACATAAAATGAATATTTTTACAGATGATTCTTTTATAGAAGTGAATGTTGACAAAAATTCCCGTAGACCTCATTTTGACAAATTTCCTATAGGACTTAATTTGGACAATATTAATATAGGACTAAAATTTTGATACAATTTCATATGAATAATTTTGACGAAATTTCCTATGAATTAAATTTTTATGAAATTTCATATAGAATTAAATTGTGACTATAGAAAATAAATTGAACAATTTCCTATTGAATGAAATTTATAGAAATGTCTTTAGAACATGAATTTAACAAATTTGCTAAGAAATTCAATTTTAACAATTCTATATCAAAAAAAAATTCCATTGTCCATCTACTCGCTTTACTTTCAGTCACACTGAACATACCTAAACTTATCCCGAGTTCAGTGTGTAGTTTTGGTGCCAAGGAAATTACAATAGCTTGGCTGATATGCCCCGATTGCCAACATCTTACTTCGAGTAATTTCGGTGGGCCAGTACACTGAATTACCCAGTTTAATCAAGAAGTTCAGGGGTGTTTTAGTCCAATCAAACCAAGCAGTACAACCCATAGAAATAAATTCCTGACCAAAATTTTTCTACAGAATGAAATTTTGACGAAATATGTATATGAAAGCAATTTGACAAAGTTTCGTGATAGGAAATAAAATTTGTTAAATTTTTGTGGAAATAAATGTGACGAAATTTTCTATAGACATAAAATTTGAAAAATTTCGTATAGAATTAAGGTTCATACAATTTTTCTATAGAATAATTTTGACAATAGTTCTTGTAGAAAATAAATTTTGATCAAATTTTCTATAGAAAATTAAAATTGTTGACAAATTTTCTATAGAATGAATATCTTAACAATAATTTTCTATGGAAAGTAAATTTTCTATATTATAATATTTGACCAAAAATTTCGTCCGAAATGAATTTGTTTACAAATTTTTCTAATAGAATAAGATATTTGAGCAAAGTTTTCATATAGAAAAGTATTTAAGCCAAAATTTGCTAATAGAAAGAACTATTGTTACAGTATTTTCTATAGAATATAATTTTGCCAATTTTGCTATTTTCAACAAAAAATTTTCTATAAGAAATAAAAAGATGCTGACCAAAATTTTCACATTATGATATTAAATTATTGACAGATTTTTTATAGACTTAAAAATTTTCCAAATTTTTATTTAGAGATAAAATTTTAACCACTTTTCTAGAGAAATATGTTTTGACCACCAATTTTCTATAGAAATAAAATTTTACGAACAATTTTCCATAGAAAATAAAAATTTTTTATAGAAAGATAACAATTTCTTGAAATAAGTTTCACAATTTTTAATTGAATAAATTTTGACAAATTTTCCATAGAATATAAAATTTTCTATAGAAGTAAAATTTCACAATTTCATAGAATAAATTTTGAAAATTTTCCATAGATAATAAATTTCTTTGTAATAAATCGTGAGGAATTTGTTCTATAAGACATACTTTTGGACCAAAATTTTCTATAAAAAATAAATTTTATACATATTTCTATAGAATATCAAAATTTTTACTAATTTTCTATAAGAAATAAAATTTTGACTAAGTTTCTCTGTAGATAATACATTTGCAAAATTTTCCTATAGAATAAAATGTGACAATTTAATCTTTTATAGAGTATAATTTGACAAAATTGTTCTATAGAAATGAGATTTTGAACCAAAAGTTTCGTGTATATATATTTTGACAATAGTTTCGATCAGAATGAACTTTGACAATTTTTCTATAGAAATAAATGTCGACAAAGTTTTCTATAGAAACAAATGTTGACAAATGTTCATAGATAAATAAAATTTTGACAAAATTTATATTATAGAATAATGTTGCAACAGTTATTCTTATAGAGATAAATTTTTAACAAAATTTTTATCGAAATAAAATTTACAAAGTTTCTATAGAAATAAAATATTACAAATTTTCCATAAAAAACAAAATTTTGACCAAAATTTTGTATAGATATAAAATTTTGACAAAGTTCTCTGTAGAATAAATTTAGAAATTTTCTGTAAATAAAAAAATGTTGACAAATTTTCTATAGATAAAAAAATTTTGTGTACAGAAATAAAGTTTTCTTAGAATAATTTTGCAAATCTCGTAAATAATTTTGACAAAATGTTCTATAGATATAAATTGAAATTTTGTACAAATTTGAACATTTTTTAGAATATAAATTTTTGACAAATTTTTCAATAGATATAAACTTGATCAAAATTTTCATATAGAATAAAATGATTTGATTTGACAAAGAATAAATTTCACAAATTTGTCAAATTTTCTATAAGCATACAATTTTGACACATTTTCTATAGAATAAATTTTGACAAATTTCCTATAGTAATAAAATTTTGACAAAATTTCCTATAAATAAATTTTGACAAATTTCCTATAGAATTATTTTGACAAATTTCCTATAGAAATAAAATTTTGACAAAATTTTCCATAGAAATAAAATTTTCTTATAGAAATATAAATTTTGACAAATTTTTTATGGAAAATAATTTTGATTGAATTTCATACAAAACTAAAAATATTTTTGTTTTTATTCGGTAGATTTTTGGTAAGTTTTCTTGAAATTTTCGTAGATTATGTTTGACATGAGTGGCAAACTGTGGTTATTTACTTACATTTTTTCCCAAAGGTGTTGGGAAAGCATTTTCAAAGTATTTTTTTAAATTATTTTCAATTTTTTCTCCTTACATCCGAAACGAGGAAATTTTTCCACCATTTTCTATTTACCAGCTTTATAAAATAAATTAATTTGCCTTTTGATTTTGTTTTTCATTTTTCTCTAAGATCTTTTGGGGCTTTGTTTATTATTATCATTGTGTAAAACAAAATTTTTTGTGTGTTACCAAAACATATCATTTCTATTTCTAAAACTTTTGTTTTTTTTAACTCTTTCGAGGTATATATTTTTTTATGATTAAGATATTTTAATTTTATTTTATCAAGGAAATAATAGCACATTCATTATGGATACAAATTCATGAATAAGTCTTGTCTTGATACAACAAATAAAAAGAAGAATAGAAATAGAAAGGATGGAAGACATGAGAGGGATAAATGATGAATGAGAGAGGTGCAGGTATGGAAAAATGGATATGGAAGGGAAATTGAGCACTTCAATGACTTCATCATTTATGGAACGAAAATAAAAACAGCACACAAGTTGATGAAAATTCGATTTCGCTAAGACAGGGTTTGGCATGTTGAAAAATAGTTCTAGGACTCATCCATTACAATGGGAAAGCTTATGTGCAGTGGAAGTTGGGCAAGTGTGTGGCTCACACCGCAGGGTATTGACGTTCAGTCCATCCTGGGGGCACATAGGGGAGCGGGCAGCAGCACCACCCGTTTACAATCACAGAAGGATAGTTGGGGCAAGTGTGAGGATTCACACAGCTGGGTTTTATCACCACCGCAGCAGGTGCTGGAGACCATTGAGGTTGTGGTTGCCAGGCTGGGCAGGGCTCCCCATTGGGGTTGTGGTTGCCATGCGGGTTGTGGTTGCAGGCAGGTTTTGCCATTTGTTGTGGATTGTGGAGACGAGCATTATCACAGATGGGACGCGGACAGTCCTGAGGGTTAACGCCGGCAGGGTATTGCGCAGCTTGTTGTTTGGAGCCAAGCAGCAGAAGACAAAATGACCTAAAAGAGAAACATTAAGAAATTAGATGATGATATCAAAAAATAAAGTGCTGGAAAATATTTGAGTCTTATAGCAATATGAAATGTGTATACAGGGTACAAGACACGAAGTGGTTATGTATGATATGAGGAACACAATCGCCTATTGATGAAGATACACGGAACTTTTGTTGTTGTGGTTTGCCACCTAAGAATCATCAAATGTTGTGTGTAAACCATAAATTCTTATAATATGATACTAAGCGGTTTCCTTGCATGGTGGTGACCAGAAAGTTTATTTTCACTATTTCCTTGCGTAAAAGTAAATACGCCTTTTTATGGTAAAGGCATTTTGGAAACTGCTTTGGAAAGTTTGGATTCGCTATATTTTTTAAATTTTTTCTGCAGAAAATTTGCCAAAATTTATTTTCTTTTATTTCTTAGAATATTGTCCAATCTTTTTCTTAGGAGAAATTTTGTCAAAATTTATTTCATGAAAATGTTGTCCAAATTTATTTCTTTAGAAAATGTTGTCAAAAATTTATTTCTATAGAAAATGGTGTCAAAATTTTATTTCTATAATGTTGTCAAAAATTTTATATATCTATAGAATTTTTTAACTTTATTTTTATAGCAAATTTTGTCAAAATTTTTTTATATAGAAAATTTTGTCAAATTTTATTTCTATAGATATTTTGTCAATTTTTATTTCTATATAATATTTTGTTTATTATATTTTATATAGAAAATTTTGTCACTTTATTTTATTATAAAATTTTATGCTAAAATTTTAATTCCAAAAAAAAGTTGTCAAAATTTATTTACTATATAGAAAATTTTGTCAAATTATTTCTATGAGATATAGTTTTTGTTAAATATTTTTATATAAGAAAATTTGTCAAATTTTATTTCTATGCGAAATTGTTATTAATTTTTTTCTATATGAATTTTCAACTTCTATTTTTATTAGAAATTTTGTACAATTTGATTTCTATACTATTTTGTTAAAATGGTATTTATATAGAATTTTGTCAAATTTTTATTTCTATGCAAATTTTAACTCGAATTTATTTCTATACCAAAATTCTTGTCAATTTTATTTTATAGAATGTTATTAAAATTTCATTTCTATATGGAAAGTTTTCAAAACTTTTTTCTTAACAAATTTTGTCAATTTTATTTCTATTAGAATATTTTGTTAAAAATTGTTTTATTAAGAAATTTTGCAACTTATTATTTCTATAGCATTTTATCATTTGGAAGCCCGTGTGCAATGGTTTAGCCATGCCGCTTGATTTAAGCAGCGTCGTGGTTTCGATTCCGCTTCGCCCGACACCAATAAGTTTCAAGCGGTGGATTATCCCACTCGTAGTTCGGATGACATTTCTGTGCTGGTTTTACAAAGTTCTCTAAGTGGTTTCACGGAATGTGGAGCGTTCGGACTCGTGCGTATAAAGGGGTCCCTTGTATTGGACTTAAATTGGAATCGGGCACGCACTCAGTGATAGAGCCGCAGTTTCACAGATGTGGTTCCACCAATCCGCTTGAATTCGTCCTACAGTGGCCTGTACTGGGCTCACTAACCTAACTAACCTTATCAAAATTTTATTCTTATCAAATTTTATTCTTTATAGAATATTTCTGTTAATATGTATTTCTTAGAAATTTTGTTAGAACATTTCTATTTCAAAGTAGAAATTCTTGTCAATTCTATGTTCTTACAAAATTTGTTCATAATTTTTTTCTATTACGAAAAAGTGTTGGTCAAAATTTATATATCTATAAGTACAATCTTTTGTAAACTTATTTATTTCTATAAAATGTTGTCTAAAGATTGTTTTCTTGAGAAATATTTTGTTAAATTTATTTCTCATAGAATTTTGTCAACTTTCTATTTATAGAAAATTGTTGCTGTCAATTTTATTTCTATAGTATTTTTTCCAACTTTATACATAAGCAATTTCTGTCAAACTTTACTTAATATATATACACATTTTTCTGTATAATTTTAATTCTTTATACAATTTTGGTAATTATTGTTATTTCTATTATATTTTGTTAAAATTGTTTTTATATAGAAATTTTGCTCAACACTTTATTTCTAAAATAAATTTTGTCACAAATTTATTATTTCTAAGAACAATTTTGTTAACATTTTCAATTCTAGTTAGAGTTCATTTATATAAGAATTTTGTCAAACTTAGGCTTATATGCTATATAAGAATAAAATTCTTGTCGTAAATTTTATTTCTATAGATAATTTTGTAAAATTTACTACAGAATCTAATATAGCGAATAATAATGTTGAGAAATATTTAAATTCATATTTGAAATATTTGAATTGTTTTCTCATTTGTGTAGAATAAAATATTACAGACAAACTTTATTGTAAGATATTACAAATTTTGACAAATTTTCTTAGACAATAATTTGACAAATTTTATAGAATAAAATTTTGATGTATAGAAATTACCAAAATCATTATATACATCGCTAAATTTCTATCATTTTGATGATCTTACTCACTGTGGCAACCGTGCTTAATTATCCGGTAAATATCAATTTCCGAATTCAAACCAATTTTAACCGTTTAACAAAATCCGTTGTAATCTATGGTTCATCACTGCACGGGTATCCCATTTCGATCTAAGTCGTCTCATAGAATAGCAAAGTGCACTGTAAGAAGAGTTTTCTTTTCTGAGCAACAAACGTTCTAGCAAAGATTTTTCACACTAAAAAATTTCTTTAGACAAGTAAAATAATAATAGAGACCGATGAATCGTTTTTCATAACTCCGTGTTTAGCCTTAAAGAAAACTCTATAAGGAAGTGCAAATTTGTTATTTAAAAGTTTAGTTTCAGGAAATATGTTTTTTTGCGATAGATATTTAAGACTGAAGCATTATTTTACTTTTATTAAGGCTTTCAATAGATAGATCTCACTTCTTTTCTTGAATAAAATTCGGTCTCGAAAAAATATCCTTATGGACCTTTGTCTCCATTGAAAGAGCCTTGATATGTATTTAATCCAGTTTTGAATT
>PGFW01008857.1:19395-31994 GCA_003123925.1 Haematobia irritans | reverse complement strand
ATCAACCATCTCCTTATCACTGACGCTGCTCGATTCAATAATTAGCTCAATAACATGGGACCTCCTTGCTATAATCGAGTCCTATCGGCATTTCACGTTGCGCTGAAACAACTTAGAGAATCTTTGAAGCAGAAATGTCACCAACATTACTGCGAGGAGATAATCCACCGCCGAAATAATTTTTGGTGTTGGTCGGAACTGGGATTGAACCCGTGACCTTTTGAATGCAAGGCGGGCATGTTAACCAGTACACCACTGAGGTTTCCTTTTTTTCCAAATCTAGAAAATAGTAAAACAATATGAAAATGACTACTAAGGAAATAACAAATACAATCTACTTACCTACATAATCTCCGCAATAAAGGAAACGATATACACTTTATCAAAGGAACACATTTAAAACAATTATATTAAATTTCTTAATTTTCTCAGCTAGTCTGGCGTTAAATTTGTTTAGAAGTGATGCCCCTGACGGCGTTGACATTTGACATAATGACATTGAGGTTTAGACGTGTATTTCAAAAATCTTTTTAACTTGTTCATGATTTTTTTATATATTTTGGACCGTATTTAACCCCATATATAGTCAGATATGATGTTATATCTACCATATCTTATTAGATATAGTGCTATATATGGTCCTATCCAAGCATATATTATTAGATATGCCAGATATAATTAGATATTATACTATATATGATGAGATCTGCAATTATATCTAACCAGATCTAGCACCATATATAGCATATCTGTGCATATCTAATTATGTCTGAACAATATCTGAACGAATCCAATTAGATCCAATTTGATATTATTAGATAGGATTGGATCCTCCAATTTTTACACGGGTTATTAGAAAATTTTTGTCAAATTTTATTTCTTAGAATTTGCCTAAATTTATTTCTATAGAAATTTTGTCAAAAATTTTTGATTTCTTTCTAGAAAATTTTGTCAAAATTTTATTTCTATAGATGATTATATGAATGAGATGCCTATGTGATTTCAATAAAAGAATCATTAAAAAGAGTAACAAATAGTTTTCATTAAATAATATTTCAGTATTAGATTTTAATGAATTAGTTTTTGCAAATATTTACTTATTTACATAAATTTAAATCTTCACTCTTCTTTTTTAATTACTCTTTATAAACTTATTTTCATTCTGTACGCCCATATATTAATATGTATGTGTATATGGTATTTATAAATTAATTATTTTAATCAAGATTAGCATTTTAAAAAATTAAAAATTTTCTTATTAAGAAATGTATACACAAAAAAAATGAGGGAAAAAAAGGAAACGAGTGCGACGAATAACCTTTTAGTGTAATCGTTTTTTGCTTGTTGTGGTTTGGCGGATTATGCCCAGTTGGAAAATAAATAAAAACTTAAATTAAAATTGAGTTTAACAATTTGGATATAACATAATTAGTAAGTGGTAAGACAAAAACAAACTTTTTTAAATATGTATAAAAAATATTTAAAAGAGTTTTATACAAAATTTTATAATATATACTTAATAGAAATTGTTTTTCCATTGTTTTTTTTTTTTTTCGCAGCATTTCCCGCCAAATCACCAAACAACTTTGTGTGGTGGTAACTTAACTTAAGTTTTATACATTGGCTGTTGGAGGATAAATTTTTGCTGCTTACTTTTATAACGAATACAATCAAATAAAAATTTATAATAATTTTCCTTACCAAATAATTAAATTCCCTAGGAAGATTTTTATATGAATCAATAGAAATATGGAAATTCTATAATAATTATATAGTGGTAAGATGTGTGTTTCTCTTCCCATTCGTATCCGGGTTTTGCGATGGGGAAAAACCTTTTTAGAACCAGGTTTACACTACGATCGGGGTTTTAAAATCATTAAGCGTCTTGGGTCTCGGGCACGCCACAACATTGTTTGTTATTGACACACATGACATAAGAATTCCTTGGATGTAAAACATTGGGAACTAGACACTGGGGCTCAAACGGATGGGACAAATCAGGGGGTTTTTGGTTGGGTCAAGTGTGGGCCCTTTTTTAACAGAAAAATTGTTTGTTTTTAGATAACGATCATAAAAAAATGGATTTCCCTGCTTTTGTTTTCGTATAATGGGTTAGGCATTACTTCTCGGGCTTATTATTATGTTTATGTTTACAAGTCTTGGTTTGGGTAGTCACTGGGGTTAGTTACAGTTCAATAGTTATTTGTTTAAGTCTTTGCTCCTAGGGATCCAAAACGGGTATAAGATCGGTGAATATAAAAAACCGAAAGACCGTTCTGGTTCGGCCAGCCCAACATGGGTTGGTGGGCCCATTTTTTATTTTACTCTTTTTTTTTAATTTGAAAATATATAAAGTTGGTATGGAAGATTTTTGAGCTCTTCCAAAGAATCGGATATTACAGTTTTTCCTATTACTTTTTTCTTATCACCTTGTAACATTTACGGACCAAATCCCGGCCGACAGAAAACTCTACTTAACAACGGACGGACCATTGAATATTACTATCGTAATGGAATTTCTGCGGGCCTGCCGGAGTTTGTACCAAATTGCCATAGAATCGGCTTTTGAAAACACAACCTTGGTTTGTTTCCTCATTGTCCCAACCTTCGGATAAAATGTTGGTTTTTACTTACGATAAAATTGAAAATTTGCCCCAACATTACACAATTCTTCTTTTAAACGGAATCTGTAAATATCATCAGCAGCGGATTTGGAAGTTTTTTCGGCTTTTGGGCTTACCCTTGGTCCTCTGAATAAGTTTTTCTGGTATCTTAGAGATTCTTGGGCCTATTTTATTGATGTATTTGAATTAATTTGCCGGTTTGGGCTCATTCCGAGTTCCATATGTTTATTATTTGGTAATTAAACTTTCTTTTGTTTGGAAATTGAAAGGGAAAATTTGGGGTTCCGAAACATTGGGTTATTTGTTTCCAAACAATTTTGTTTGTTTTTTAAACAATCAAATGATTGCGGTTTTTTACACATTTCCTCTTGTCCAGAATTCCAGTTTGGTTTCCGATGAATGGTGTCGCCAACATGGAGTAGTAGTCTTTTGGGCTAAATTCGGAATTCTGTGTTCCTGGTCTTGGTGGTTATTGTCCGGGTCTTATTTGTTTGTAGTAGTTTCCCTTTGGAATCTGGTTATTGTATTTTCTATTAGGTTTGTCCCTTGATGTTTGGATTCCTGGATAAACTTTAAAGCCTAGTCTCTCTTCCTGGGTTGTTGGCGGTTTGGTAATTCATTTTCAATGTAGTTTGTGTTTCTGTGCCTGTTGCCTGTTTTGGGTTTTTGGTCCCACGGGCTTTTATAAGCCCGGTTTGGGATTTTTATAATATCTACCGTGAAGTTAACCACCGTCCGGTTATGGGAGCTTATCTTCGTTTCGCTTGTTGCTGGCTGTTTTGAGCCTCCACGTTGTTTGTGGGGGGTTCCTGGTTGATCGAAGCAAACAAAAATGTTAAGAAGTGGTTAGAAGCAGAATCTTAAAAATACATTTGGTTAATTGAGAGGAAACGCAGCATTTCATCAATCAATCAGAACAACCAACAGTCCAGAGAAAATGCTGTTTCTACCATTTTACATCACAAATAAATTACTATTTGTTAAGACCAACACTTTTTTGGCCAGATATAAATTATTTTGTTTTAGTTTTAAAGTGGATTTTTGATATATCCTAGTTCGATTTTTTTTGTCTTTTTTAAACGAAAATGGTAACGCTTTCTTTCTTCAGGATTAACCTCTTCAAGTGGCGAAACTCCGATACCTTTTGAATTACTATGGAGATTTCATGAAATTAAAATCGTTTAAAAACAATAATATCCCATAACGAAATTGGACCATAATTTACACTTCTTTATTTACAAAAAAACTTACCGATATATCACGGTTTACTATACGGCGAAATATATTTAAACTGATACTGCGGCCCGGGCGGCCCTTGCGTTGCACTGTGGTATCATAATGGTCTGACTTGTCTGAGTGAGTCTGAAATAACGGCCCATCGCTATACCTAACCTAATCCAAAATTCTCTTTAAATGTGAGTATTAAAAGCAACGTAAAATTATAACTTTTTTTGGCAATTTTTATAACAAATTAAAGAAGAATGATCCAAAACAATCTTAATACTTGCTTACATAGTTCAATATAATTCCTATAATTGTTTACTAATTGTATTTTTGCAGACTGCCTTAACGCTGTAATATTTTAGTCTAAGTCCAAAGCAGCAAAAACAAACGAAAAAACCCTGGGCAAAACTCCAACTCAACTGTCAATACCTCTTAAATAGCTTTGATGTAAGAGAAAGAGATAATTTTTAATTTTCAAATAGAAAGAATTTTTGTAAAAATTTTAAATTCAAATAAATTTTGTAAAAAATTTTTTTTCTGTAGAAAATTTTGTCAAAATTTTATTTCTGTAGAAAATTTTGTCAAAAATTAAATGTTCCTATAGATAATTTTGTCAAAATTTTAATTGTTCTGTAGAAAATTTTGTTCTAAACTGAATTATATATTCGGTATTTATCGGTCTATTATTGTGTAATAATAACCACCCCGTATGAGAACTAACTTACAAATTTAGAAGACGGCGTTAAGAAGTTTCTAAGATACCCTTGCCATCGGCCAGATGTTTCCCCCGCAGACTCAAGTAATGTGGATTGTGGATGAACCAGTCTTATATAGAAGTTTCAAAGCAATCCATTGAGGAGAGTACATAAAGATTCGCCTGCACCGAATTAGAAAACCATAAAATAATCTTATTTTATTTATACATAATTTCAGTAATATTCAAAAATTTGTGGCTAAAAATTATTAAATTGGATATAAAATAAATAAAGTAATTATATCAATTAGATGTGAGCCAATTTGAGATCTGGTTCAACTAATTCCTTTTAGAATTAGATCTTATTCATATATTACCATTTTTCGATCTTGAACCAGATCTGCCTACATATACAACCAGATACTTAATCAGATATGGCATGGAGTATCTTATAATATCTAGCTAGATTCACCAATTTCTATCAACGCGGTCGTAAGATGAAACTGCCTTTTTCGTCTGCAATGGGTGATTTTTTATGTTTCTTTCCTTTGTTTTCTTGATGAAACACCAAAAATATTGTAAGAGCATAATAAAAGTTCTATACATCTATCATTTTTTATAATGGAAGAATTGACTCTTTTCCAAAAGAAAGTTGATTCACTTGACTGCGCAATTGAGTGAATGACTGCGCACTCAAATAAAACAAAAAATCATGGTTGAATGTCCAAAAGAACGTATATACATTTTCCTTCGTCTATATGTTATCAGTAACGAGACCTGCCGTAATATCAAAACAGTCCTGCTTTAGCTTCATACCCACACTAGAAGAATGCTGTTGTTGGATTTTTTTCAGGACAAATCGAATTCCTTGCGATTCAATGTACTTGTTAGAGTCCTGTATGTATATTTTTCGTGTGTATAAATTATCTTTCTAACTATTTTTATATAAATTTCTGTCTAAAAAGTATTTTCTCAAAATAAGTGAGTTAAAAATTTGTAATATCTTACCAATTTTATGCATGATTTTGCAATGACATTCTTCTTGTCAATTTTGAACATAAAACGAATTTAATTTAACTTATAACGAATTTGAATTTGAAGAAAAAAGAGGAAATATTAATATAATTGTTTTAATTGTGTTTCCTTTGATAGAAGGTTAACAAGCAGTGACTGAACAGAATTATTCCCTTGGTTGGACGGTGATATAAAAGGATGTATATCACTTAGCATATATTCCAGAAAACGAGGATGGAAAACAAGAAATCCGTTTTCAATACGCTTAAAGCGGGAAAAGCCCTCCACCTCGATTGGTCTGAAAGTTTTTCCGACCAATCAGCTTATCCTAATCCTAACTTTAGATCTGAACAGACGTTGAAATAGATATGTATATTAGAACAGAGTCGATCAAGATAGGCTACTTGAACGATAAGGATGCAATACTCGAAGGCGCGGGTCTGACTGAGACGCGCAATTGCCATAACTAGTCAGCTTTATATTGAAAGCTCACTATCTGTCATGAATACACCAACCGTGGCCATTTCTAACATCGAAAGGGCCATTCAATAACGTCCAGCTCGATGTAAAGATGAACGACAATCTGAATGTTGATGCAGTTATACTTAGGCTGTTAGACGAACTTCTAATTAACGACCAGCGTATTTCATTCCACATTTAGGAACAAGCAAAACATACAAAGGTATGTGAAAACAGAGGCACTTCTCAAGGAGGAGTTCTATCAACCTCTTCTTTGGAATGTTTCTATAAACAACCTTCTGGTTTCTTTAGAAAAAGAAAGAATAAAAGAATATGAGCAGTCAGAGGAAAAATTCCATCCACAATTATAGATATTATACAGAGAGCACGTCCGGATGACTGAGAAAATTGGCGAAAAAGAATGATCTTGGAGTAGAATCCTGCAAGAAAATAAGAAACTAGCCATGTACTGCAAGTAGCAAAACTCCCATTAATTTAAGCCCATACCCTTAGGGTGTAAATTGAAAATTCCCCTTGGTGAGTGAAGCAAAATACATTGTTATTATTTTTGAACAGGAAGCGACTTTAATTTTATATTGAAGAAAAGGACGAGGAAAGCAACGATAACTTTTACTCGTGTAAAAAGGCAGTAGGAAAAATGTGGGGACTAAAACCGAAAAATGTACCATTGATATACAGTGGATAGACCTATAATGAATAATATGGTGTTGCTAAGTATTTGTGGATGTAGTTTAGGATATAAGTTCAGCGTATGGCTTGCTTGTGTATCTCAGGCATTCAGTAAGAGGGAACAGATTCCTTAATGTCATGCTTGCAATCTATTGCCTTAGACATTATTTGGCCAAACAGTAAAATGCACAACGGCCTGTGCGGTTGCGCGAGCTAATCGCTGTTCGTCGGAAAAAAATGTACGGTCAACAGTTTCGGTCGTCAAAATAAAGGCCAGATGTGCCACATAAGTTTGGATTGCATCTCTGGCGAAAACCACTTTTCGACAAAACGTTTGAAACTCTAATGAGGCCGTGGTTGCACAACAGACCACAGGGAAAAACGTCATATAGATTCTACACTGATGGCTCCAACTTGGATGAACAAGTGCGTTTTGGGTATATTCTAAGAAACTGTGAACTTCGTATAGCGAAAACATTACCTAAATCACTGTAGTGGTTTTCAGGTTGAAATATTAGCAATGAAGAGGTGATGAGAAAGGTAATGTTCCATCCAAATGTTGGCATTAATATATTTGCTCAGACAGTCAACCAAGCAATAAAATCCTTGGATTTCGGTGTTCTTTAACTCGAGAAAAACGAGTCATCTGGATTGGCCGCAAATGCTCTCAACTGAGAATGGCTGAGCTGTACAACTGCGAAGCGGATTAGTTAGCAAGGCTAGGAACGTACCTACATAAATTCAGGGAACTACGAATCTTTGGTAATGCCTCTGGCTACCGCCTCTGGCTTACTGCCGTGAGAAGGCTGTTAGATGGCAAAGATGTTCGATGATAAAAATCGCAAGGGTTTGTAACGACAACCAAATAAAATATGGCCCAATTTAAACTTAAACCGTACATTAGATATGCTAGGTGTTCTCAAGACGTCAGATTTCCACATCTGAATCTTCTGTAAACGGGTCGCTGCCTTGATAATGCGATTTTGCAAAAACTATTGGCGCGAAGTATAAATGAACTATCTTGTATGAGTCTTGTCATGATGCTTATAAAAAGGGAATCAATTAAACACCTTTTTGTGTGAGTGTCCCTGCGTTTTTGTGTAAGGCGTAAGCGAATTTTAAAGGGCATATAAGCTTTTAGATTGCTGGCGGAGACCTGAACACGTTAAACTTTAAGCAGTCTGCTAATGTTTTTGGAACATTTGTTTGAATTCAACAAGAAGAAAATAATTGAGAAGTGTTTCAGTACCTAGTGTAATAGGTACTTTTACAATGACTGAATAGTCTACGTGAGTCCCTGAAAACTTAAATCGGGCGCCTACTTTAATAACGTCTAACCTTTAATAAAGTGTAAACCACCAGTGGTGTACCCTGGTTAGCAATGCCCCGCATTGCAATTCAATAAAGATCAACGGGTTTCAATCCAGTTCCGACCAAAACACCAAAAATTAAATTTCGGCGTGGAATATCCCTCGCATTTAATGCTGGTTGGCATTTAATCTAAATTGTTTCACCGGAACGTGAAATTGCCGATTTGGACTCGATATAACAGGAAGTCCCATTTAGGTTTAGGTTAAGGACTCACTTTTAGACGGCATAGTTGGTCCATTGCGGTTCCCTCAATACTTCTTACCATTTTCTTCTTCGGCGTCTCTGCTTCGCTCCGGCACGGAGTGAGTCCATTCTACGATAATTGTCCTGTCGATGCGCCTAGGTCCTCCACCGCCCGTTGCCTTGATGAAAGCGAGAATACCCCTCAGGCTTGCATTCTCGCAAGTCGGTCCAGTGTCCTAAAGAAATAAGAGGCCCAGTATTTGTTTCTTCTGAAAGATAGTGCTGGACACTGGCAACTAGAAGTGAAATGAAGAACTCCCGTAAAGACCCTCGGAGTGCAGACATCAACCATACAAATATCAATCATTCGCTAGACCGATCCTTACCAATAATGTTTTCCCGTCCGGCATAGACCTTATCAGTTCAGTGTGTCTGCAGCCCATATTCTCCAATGATGTCCAGGCCCCTGAGTCTGATCAAGTATGACCGCCGCGGTCCTGCCGAATATGCAGGTCCAGGGGACATATCCCCAATCAATACCCCTCCAGTGGCAGCTGCCGTTGTCCTCAATCTGCCATCGGTCAATGTAGAGAAGGGCCGTTCTATTTATTCTGTCCCAAGACTTCAGTATAGGTGATTGGGTGGTTTGTGGATTGGCCCAGCGTGTCATCCATTCGCAGCTACTGCCCTTTCGCAGTAGAAAGGACGGTTTCATTCCCCCAACGCTCCTCAACCAGCTTCTGACTATAAGTTATAATGCGCATAGGGTCTTCTTCATACGATCCGCTATATTCTCGAGCCAATTCAATTTAGTTTCGCACGGACAACCCCAGGTACCGTCTGATTTTGAGAGTGTCAATTTTGTCCCCTGATAATTCGGATCTTGTATCCATCCAGCCTACCTTTCCTGTAAAAAGCACTCAACTCCGTTTTTCTGATCTGATAGGGATTTCAGTGACTCACGTCAATGAGCAAAGGTCCGAGATCGTGTCCAAGAATTTGCCTGAAGACCATTATGACAATGTTCATCCGCATACGCCACCACTTTTATGTCCCCTATTAACTCATTAAGCCAGAGCACAGGTGTGTATTACACCCTTCTGAAGGAAGTCCTCTTTGTCGTAGTCGCTTTGTCGTCGTGGAATCTGCCAATTCCGCTTCGGATGCTCCTATGGGTGTAAGCATGCCCTCAATCCAGTCGCTTTACGCAATCTACGCTCACAACCCATTTCTCTCTAGTGGCAAGTAGAAACTTTTCTCGATGCTTTGTGTTATTGAAGGCGCCTTCAATATCCCAGAAATGCCGCCAATAATGTATTTTCCGCACGCTATGGAATTCTCAATGTAAATGCACACATAAGTGTATAATCAGATTCCACATGATTACCCTTTAAATAGGCATGTTGGCAGTTTGATAACTTCGTATCCATTTATCCTGTAAATGTTAACCAAAATTCTCATCTTAAATAATTTCATAAAGAAGGAATGTTCCGGCTGACAGTCTTGAAGTCCTTGGCTGTTCCGTGCACTATTCTAACATGCTTTGGGGATAAAAATCGCTTTGTAACCCTATGCCAAGCTTTCGTCTATAAAGTGCTCCAAGTGACAACGCCCCTGAAAAGTTCCCACATATTAATGTCCCCAGGAGATCGAAAGGAACTCCTGCAAGAACACACGGATAGATTCGGTCCAGTCCCCCGAAGACTATTTAGTGCCCATGATTAATGCTTCGTCCGTTGTAAAGCAATATCTGAAGCTTCCTCTGGTTTCTTCCTTCAAGTCTTAAAACACACGGTCCAGGTGCCATGTTAGTCTCAACATTTCTGAACATGTGTATTAAGTAGTCATTCACTAGTGTGTTTCTATCGGATTTCTAGAGTGCTAAGTTCCATCTACGCTTCTTGCATTCTATAAACGTCTAGCGTTTCGATCACAGTTTCCGAACAACACCTTATATTAAGAGAGTTAACTGTATCTTCTCGCAGTAATGTTGACCTTTTCTGCCTTCTTAGTTTCCCTTTCTTCTCAAATTCTTATTTCAGCCAGACTGTCTGCATTTGTGGCACAAGTCCCATGTTATTGAGCTAAAATTGAATCGAGCAGCAGTCAGTGATAAGTGAGATGTTGACACTGTGTATCATGATGGTCTGATATAGTTGTATGAGCTAAAATAACAGCCTATCGCTATACCTAACCTAATCCCGAATAACTCTTTAAATGTGAGTATTAAAAGCAACTAAAATTATATGGCAATTTTTATTCAATTAAAGAAGAATGATCCAAAACAAATCTAATACTTGCTTACATAGTTCAATATATTCCTATAATTTGTTTATCTAATATTGTTTTTTACTTAATTTCATTGCAGATGCCTTAACGCTGTAATACTTTTAGTCTAAGTCCAAAGCAGAAAGAAACAAACGAAAAAACCCTTGGCAACAAACTCAACTCAACTGTCAATACTCTTAAATAGCTTTGATGGATCAATAAATTAAAATATTTATTATGCAATACTTTTTGTTTGTATTATTAAATAAAACAATTGATCTCATTTTATATACAAATTATGGTTTTAGTGTTTAGTGTTGAAGATCTCGAAAGATACAATTGCAAATAATATACAATTATATCAAATTAGATCTGATTAGATGTGTCTCATTTTTGAGATCTGATCAGATCCAATTCATAGTATTTAGATCTGACCAGATCTTATCTGCTGATCAATATAAATCAGATCCCCCAATTTTTACACGGGTATCTAATCATAATACAAATCAATCGATCCCCCAATTTTTACACGGAATATTACATTTTAATTAGATCCAAAATTTTGCACGGTTTGCTCCAAACGTTTTCTTTGCGTGTAGTGTTTTGCCAAGAACTAGACGACTCGTCCACACACACGCGGGGACTAGTTCCTGTACAGAGAATGAAGCCGCCCCGAGTCGCGCCGCCGATTTCAGTCGCCGCCGCCATTTTGCCAGTCGAGCCGCCCGCCGAATATGTCGCTCATCTCGACTCAATTTAGCCGCCAAAATAATCAAAATATTGGTTTATCATCAAAAAAACTTTTATTAATAATTGTAAGTAATTTTTAGGTCAAGAATTTTGAGCACTTTCACGCCTCCAATCAATCTATTTTCAAAAGTGTTATATATAATTTTGCAAAAATTTACCTCAAGAAAATTTGAATGAAATGTAAATTTGATTGTCGATTGGTTTGTACAACTAATCTCATTACCATTCTAATAACTTCAAATTGATTTTATAATGGATAATTGTCCGCCGCCCGAAGAGACTTATTTATATCGGCTTAAGCCGTCAAGCCGCCGCCGCGGATCAAAAATTTAATGTCAGCCGCTCGCCGAGCAAAATGGGTCGGCTTTCATTCTCTGGTTCTGTAGCGCGGTCCATGCGGTTAATTCATTTCCAGAGGGTATATTCATGGTCATAGCAGTAGGGTATATTCATGTCATGAGCGGGATAGTGTAAACTATTGTTTTTTTTTCACTCTGGTATCCGTATGCGAACGCAGGAAAGATGCGGAAAACCTGCGTACCAGGTTTGATTTTTCTTTTTGTTCGAATCTAAATTTTCGAAATAAAATTCTCAATAATTAAAGCAATTCTGCTTAGTGAAGCTTGTTCTGGCTTCCTTTAAATGAAGATTTTTTGAATCCGTTTGGTTGTGCGCATTATAACTCTCTAGATGGTAACTGGAACACGATTAGAATATACCTCCCCACAAAACCTTACCAGGTAAGAGTACATACAAGTATGCGCTCGGCAAAAATTAGGTAAACAACTTCCTCGTACATAATATCAGCACAGTAAACTTTTAAACGGGCCATTAACGACATTTGGGCAAAGTGCTTCAGTCGCAAGCATACCAGCTAATTCCAAGAAACATAAAGCACTTGTCGCAGTATACCAGCTGCCTCAAAAAAATAGCCTTACTACAACAAATCTAACTGGAAAAAGAGCGAGTAAAGTATGCTGTTCTTATAAACTATTTAATACGATTTATTCTGCTCTTCGTAAGTTAGATTCGTAAATCTCGTTCTTTTTCTATCCTCTGTTTAATATTAATGGGTACTTTGTACTTTGAAAAATCTCTAATGACAGCCAGGCAGGAATCGAACCTCGAGAACCCTGTTGCTTTTGTAGTTCAACACACTAATACCCCTAAAACTCCACAGCAATGGATCTAGTTTTAATGATGTAAGCTTGAAATTTCAAATTAAGAAACAACGTATACTTTCTATTGACGCATCTAATCAATTAATCACTGTTCGACGAATTTTTTCTGAAATGTAATTTCGCATGTACTTTTCGCTACTA
>PGFW01008857.1:445-19370 GCA_003123925.1 Haematobia irritans | reverse complement strand
GATCAATTTAAATTAAACATATTTTACTTATGCGCACATACTTTTGTCTGTATATTAACATAAAACATTGATCTCAATTTTATCTACAATTATGGCCTTGTGTTGATTGAAAGCATACTCGAAAGATACAAATGTATGCAAATAATATACAATTATAATCAAATTAAAGATCTTGATTAGATGTGTCTCATTTTTGAGAGATTCTGATCAGATCACAATTTCATAGCTATTTACGATCTGACCAGATATAACAATTTTTTCGATCTGCTCAGATCTGACCATATCTGTGGCTCAGATCTAACCATAATCAAAGTCAAGATCACCAATTTTACACGGACGTTTCAAAATTTTTTTCTATAGGAAAAATTTTTGTTCAAAATTATTAATTCTATTAGAAAATTATTTCAAAAACTTTTATTTCTATACGAAAATTTTTGTTCAAAACTTATTTCTATATGAAAATTTTGTCAAAATTTTATTTCTTATTAGAAAATTTCACAAAATTTTATTCTATTAGGAAAATATTGTCAAAATTTTATTTCTATAGAAATTTTGTCAAAATTTATTTCTTATAGAAAATTTTCTCAAAATTTTATTTTCTATAGAAAATTTTGCTCAAAATTTTATTTTCTATAGAAAATTTTGCCTCAAAAATTTTATTTAAATATTGTCAAATTGTATTTCTATAGTATTTCGATTTGTGGATCGACAGTCATTTAAGTAGAAGTTTTTACGCAATCCATGGGGCGCAGTTGTACACTAAGAATCCAACCATGCCCAACTTACGGCAGTATATACTTGCTTATTAATTCTTATATACTCACGACGATTGTTTGTTCCCTTGAATCGTTTTAGAAATTTCGACAGCACTTGCTATTGAAGCTTCTATAGGGCATCCTCTAAAACCAGCTTCCAAAAATACTCTCATCAATAATTAGACAATTCATGGCTATCAAAAGATAAACAAACATTGGCCACCAATAACCATTTGAACGTTTCACCAATAGAATCTTGAACTTTTGGAAATATAAAACCGTAAAGACCACATAGCATTTACTGAAAACTCACATAAGAAAAAATTAAAATGAATGATTATAAGAAACTAGATCATATTATAGATAATATTACCACTTACAGGGCAAAAATAAGATAAACCAATAGAGCAACACATACCCATACTTAAGCTTAACCTCATTTTCTTTAATGGAATTATATAGTGATTAAACCTGAAAGAAAGAATATTATCAATCAAAATCTTATTGCTGTCTCGATGCGTTTTCCACACTTACCTCAGATTATGGGAAAACGTTTTTAAAACTAATTCCAGTCATAGATACTTAAAATCTAACAACCATTGATATTCTCGGTTAGCTTAGCGTAAATGTATGACATTCTCTGGCCACTTCACTGGGACGTTTCCATATTCAACATCTATGCTAACGTGACGTATATTGGATTATTGACCCTCTTTAGGATTATTGTGTACCATTTTGATGAGGACCATTATTTCCCTTTGCCACCTTTTGTGGTTCTTTGGGAACACCTGCTTTTGGATCTCAATTTCATCATCGGTGGATGTAAATAGCCGATAGCAGACCGTTTTGAACTATCAATATCCATTTGCGCAAATTGATTAGATTGTGAATTGAATTTCTTTGTATAAAACTAATCCACAACCAGTGTTTTGTATACCAATTGATGCTCCTAAGACTGCTGGAAAATATATCAAAACAAAAGATGATAATTATTTTTTTTTTTGCACTGATAATTAATCTTTAAATTATTTGTATCAACTAGCGTTTTCTCCTTCAAAATGTTCCGTCGTTCGTCCATATGAAAAATAAATGCTGGCGTCAAATTCTATTTTTGCCGTCTTAATAGGCATTCATTAAGGGGCCACATCTTTTCCAAAAACATAAAAAATTTGACAATTATCCCCATACCATGCTTATATGAAAATGAATAACTCTTGGCTGGCCCCCTTTCCGTCCACAACCATTTTAAATGTTTTTTTCGATAGTGAGAAGTTTTTTGATTTAAGACTGATTTAATACATATCCTCTCTTCTTTAAATTTGTGACCCATAGATTTTATGTTAAATTAAAAAAACGAAATGTTCTTTTTTAACTAATAAAGTACGTGACGACGACGTTGTATAAAATGATTTTCCTACCCCATCCACGGCATATGCTTGACAGATGTGATCAGCTTTGTTTCGCTCGGCCCTATAAAAATTAGGATCTCTCTCTTTCCTCCTCCCCGTTGTTGCTTTTTTTTTTTTTTTTTTTTTTTTTTTTTTCTTGTGAGAGAGATCTATTTTTATAGCCCGACGCGAAAAACAGCTGATCACATCTGTCAACATTGACGTGGATGGGGTAGGAAAATCTTTTTATACAACCGTCGTCTGTCCGTTCTTTTTTAGTTAAAAAAGCATTTCCGTTTTTAATTAACATAAATTCTTGGGTCATCAAATTAAGAAGAGAGATATGTATTAAATTCAGTCTTCAATCGAAAAACCTTTCTCACTTATCGAAAAAACACATTTAAAGGTTGTGGCGAAAGGGGGCCACCAAGATTTTCATTTTTCATACATGTAAAGGGGGGAATTGTCAAATTTTTTATGTTTGGAAAAATGTGGCCTTATTGAATGCTATTAAGACCAAAAAATAGAATTGACCCTACATTTTATTTGTTCATTTTACGAACGTAAACGCCGAACATTTTGAAGGAAAAAACGCATAGGTTTGATTACAAATAATTAAAGATTTATATTATCAGGCAAAAAAAATAATTATCATCTTGTTTGTATATTTTCCAGGCAGTCTTAAGGAGCTCAATTCGGTAATCCACACTGGTTGTGGTTTAGTTTTTATACAAAAATTCAATTCACAATCTTATCATTTGCCAATATGGATATTGTGTTCAAAACGGGTCTCTATCGCTTTTACATCCACCGTATGATGAATTGAGATTCCAAAGCAGGTGTTCCCAAAGAATAAACCACAAATTAAGGTTGCTGCAAGGGAAAATTATGCGTCATTCATTCAAAAATTGGTACACATAATCCTAAAGAGGCGTTCAATTCCATATACCACGTTAGCATTAGATGTTGAATTGCGAAACTGTTCGCCAGTGGTGGCCAGAGAATGTCATTACATTTTACGCCTAGTTACACGGGAATATCAATGTGTTGTTAGATTTTCAGTATCTATGCTCAATTGTTTTACGTCATATCTGATGGTAAGCTGTGGAAAACGCATATCGAGACAGCAATAAGATTTTGATTGCATAATTCTTTTCTATTCAGGTTTTATCACTATTATATTCCATTAAAAAATGAGGTTAACTTAAGTATGGTCTAATGGTGTCTATTGGTTATCTTTTTTGCCCTGTAATGCGTATATTATCATTAATCATGCATCTAGTTTCTTATAATTTCATTTTATATTTCATGTATCAGTATAAACAAACAGCAACGATCCCCTTGCTATGTGCGTTCTTACGGTTTTATTATTTTCCAAAGTCAAGATTCTATTGGTGAACGTTCTATGGTTATTTGGCATGTTTTGGGTATTATCTTTGATAGCCATATGTCATTAATTATTGATGAGAGTATTTTTGGAAACTGGTTTAGAGGATGCCTTATAGAAGCTTTCCAATACACAGTGCTTCGAAATTTTTTCTAAACGATCAGTGGACTACAATCGTCGCTGAGTATATAAGGAATTAATAACAAGTTATTAACTGCTCGTAAGTTGTGCCTAGGTTGGATCTTTATTGTACACCTCCACCATAGGATTGCGCTAAAAAACTTTCTACTAAAGATCTCGGTTCATCCACTAAATCGAATTACTTATAGCAAATAAATTTTGACAATTTATTTAGAATAAAATTTGACAAAATTTTCTATAGAAATAAAATTTTTGACAAAATTTATCTATAGAAATAAAATTTTGACAAAATTTTCTATAGAAATAAAATTTTGACAAAATTTTCTATAGAAATAAAATTTTGACAAAATTTTCTATAGAAATAAAATTTTTGAGAAAATTTTCTATAGAAAAAATTTTGACAAAATTTTCTATAGAATAAAATTTGATCAAAATTTTCTATAGAAATAAAAAAAAAAAAAATTTTGAAAAAAATTTTCTATAGAAATAAAATTTTTGACAAAATTTTCTATACAAATAAATATTTTGACTATATCCCGTGTAAAAATTGGGGGATCTGATTTGATATGGTTAGATCTGAGCCAAGATATGGTCAGATCTGAGCAGATCCGAAAAATGGTTATATCTGGTCAGATCTAAATACTATGAAATTGGATCTGATCAGATCTCAAAAATGAGACACATCTAATCAGATCTAATTTGATATAATTGTATATTATTTGATACAATTGTATCTTTCGAGATCTTTCAACACATAAAAGCCCATAATTTGTATATAAAATGAGATCAATTGTTTTTTATATATATACAGACAAAAAGTATGTGCATAATAAATATGTTTAATTTAAATTGATCCATCAAAGCTATTTAAGAGTATTGACAGTTGAGTTAGAGTGTTGTCCAAGGGTTTTTTCGTTTGTTTCTTCTGCTTTGGACTTAGACACGCGACTAAAGTATTACAGCGTTAAGGCAATCTGCAATGAAATTAAGTAAAAAAACAATTATTAAACAAATATAGGAATAAACAAATATGGGAATATATTGAACTATGTAAGCAAGTATTAGTATTGTTTTGGATCATTCTTCTTTAAGTTGCAATAAAAATTGCCATATAATTTTATGTTGCTTTTAATACTCACATTTAAAGTGTATTCGGATTAGGTTAGGTATAGCGATAGCTGTTATTTTAGGCTCATACATACTATTCAGACCATCATGACATCACAGTGATCAACATCTTCACTTATCACTGACTGCTGCTCGATTCAATAATTAGCTCAATAACATGGGACCTCCTTGCTATAATCGAGTCCTATCGGCATTTCACGTTGCGCTGAAACAACTTAGAGAATCTTTGAAGCAGAAATGTCACCAACATTACTGCGAGGAGATAATCCACCGCCGAAATAATTTTTGGTGTTGGTCGGAACTGGGATTGAACCCGTGACCTTTTGAATGCAAGGCGGGCATGTTAACCAGTACACCACTGAGGTTTCCTTTTTTCCAAATCTAGAAAATAGTAAAACAATATGAAAATGACTACTAAGGAAATAACAAATACAATCTACTTACCTACATAATCTCCGCAATAAAGAAACGATATACACTTTATCAAAGGAACACATTTAAAACAATTATATTAAATTTCTTAATTTTCTCAGCTAGTCTGGCGTTAAATTTGTTTAGAAGTGATGCCCCTGACGGCGTTGACATTTGACATAATGACATTGAGGTTTAGACGTGTATTTCAAAAATCTTTTTAACTTGTTCATGATTTTTTTATTATATTTTGGACCGTATTTAACCCCATATATAGTCAGATATGATGTTATATCTACCATATCTTATTAGATATAGTGCTATATATGGTCCTATCCAAGCATATATTATTAGATATGCCAGATATAATTAGATATTATACTATATATGATGAGATCTGCAATTATATCTAACCAGATCTAGCACCATATATAGCATATCTGTGCATATCTAATTATGTCTGAACCAATATCTGAACAGATCCAATTAGATCCAATTTGATATTATTAGATAGGATTGGATCCTCCAATTTTTACACGGAAATAAAATTTTGACAAAATTTTCTATAGAAATAAAATTTTGACAAAATTTTCTATAGAAATAAAATTTTGACAAAATTTTCTATAGAAATAAAATTTTGACAAAATTTTTCTAAATAGAAATTAAAAATTTTGTCAAAAATTTTTTTACAAATAAAATTTTGACAAAATTTTCTATAGAAATAAAATTTTGACAAAATTTTTCTATAGAATAAATTTTGACAAAAATTTTCATAGAAAATAAAATTTTTGACAAAATTTTCTATAGAAATAAAATTTTGACAAAATTTCTATTTAGAAATAAAATTTTTGACAAATTTTTCATAGAAATAAAATTTTTGACAAAATTTTCTATAGAAATAAAATTTGATAGAAATTAATTATTTTCTAGTGATATTTGTGAACGAAAATGGTTTAATAGGTATATTAAATTATTCTGATATGACCATATTTAGTTTGCTAGACATATAAACAATTTGAAATATTTAATAACATTTTTACAAAATTTTCTATAGAAATAAAAATTTGCATAAAATTTTCTGTAGAATTCTATTTGATAGATTATTTTTGCGCTCGAGTGCGTTTTTGGGTGATCGCCGTTTATTTAGGCGCTAAATATAATTATGGTCTTGGATATGGACCAAAGTTGTTTGAGACCATATACATAAAACACAACATACTAAAATTTTAACCGGGATCGATATCGACCAAATTTTGCATTGGTTGCTTAGAGATCATATACTAACACCTTGTACTAAAATTTTCAACCCGGATCGGATTAAGTTTTGCTCCTCTAAGAGCCTCGAAGTTCAAATCTGGCGGATCGCGTTTATATGGGGGCTATCGTAAAAGTGGCCACCGATTATGGCCCATTTGTCAATACCATCCGACCCACATCATAACACTACTTATTGCCAAGTTTTCAAGTCGAAGCTTTTTTCGTTCGGAAGTTAAGCGTGATTTCAACATTGACGGACGGACACTTGCTAGATCGATAGAATTTCCCACGACCAGAATATATTTATACTTTATATTATTATTTCTGCGAATGAACAAAGTTAGTATACCGCCCATCTATTGAAGTGGAGGGCATAAAATGCATTTATTTTAGTGAAAATAATTTGTTTTTTTGTGGAGCCGCTGAAAAGAAAAGTGTAATACAAATTTTAAAAATATTAGATATAATATCGAGAAAAGTGAAATTTTTTAGTCATACTAATCATACATCAACGAAATCTTTAGTTAGACATAAACACTCTCCTAGCATTGCCTCAATTTCTTATATTATCCAAATTCAAAGCAGTTATGTCTAAAGTTCCAGAAGTTTAATATACCATTGAGATCCAACAAACAATTTTAAAAAATAAATCGTTTTTTTTTTCTTTACAGTGGACCTGCTTCCAACTTCATAGTGAAATTTGTTATGGCCGTTTGTTTGTTGTATATTGGGCTCGCTTTTCACTTTCCCAGTCTTCGTAATTGGCCAAAATCGCATTGCGGAATGTCTCTAAAATACTGCCAGAATAGCCAAAATCAAGCCAAGTTCTTTTTGAACATAAGCTTTGTTATTGCCCATTCATTTTTGGCTAATCCTATGGATTAGACTCATATAAGGCCAGAGGACTACTTTAACGGTGCGCACATATTCCAAGGAATGGATGCCCCCTTGTAAGTGATCATTATTGAACTTGTAATTTTTTTTTCAATATATTGTTTTTTCAATGCTTATTAGAATGAAAAAAACCTCACATCTTCGAGACTTTCGCGCCTCAATATTGGTTATTATTTGGATAGTGATTTTTGAGAATAGCTTTAATGCCCAATCTTTATTTACAATCATATTTAAATTTGGGGCTATGATAAAAAAATGGACTTACGTAAAGAAGCGGGACGGCATTAACCAATTGCGAATATCAAAGAAGGTTTGTTTTTAAATTTACATTTATTAAATATTTTTTTCTTGAAAAAAAAATCCTTTTTGCCAGATTATCTTCGATATTTTATTATCTCTGTGTGGTTTTTACTTTACAACTTTGCTGCCACCCATAATTTTGTTTTGTATCTTTACATTGATGTATAAGAGTTTGGGTGGTTTCAGTTTGGACTGGGATTTTACCAAACCGTTTGCCAAAATGAGTGTTCGGCCGAATTGGAACCCCAAGCTTATGACATTTACCGGCGAATAATGTCCAAGGAATTTATTGAAAAGCAGTGGTGCTGAGTTTTAAGTTTTAACGCTGAAGAGCCATTTCAAATGAATTCAAGCCATTATGGAATCCGCCACAACATTTTGCACAGCCTCTTTTCTTAGCCTGGCGAAAAATGTAAGTTTATCCCTTTATCTTGAATTGCCTTGTTTTATAACTCATAGAAAATTCTCAAAAATTTTATTTCTATTAGAAAATTTTTGTCAAATTTTATTTCTATAGAAAATTTTTCAAAATTTTTTCTATAGAAATTTTCTCAAAATTTTTATTTCTATAGAAAATTTTGTCAAAATTTTATTTCTATAGAAAATTTTGTCAAAATTTTATTTCTATAGAAAATTTTGTCATTTTATTTCTTATAGAAAATTTTTTCAAAAATTTAATTTCTATATTTTGAAAATTTTCTAAAAATTTTAATTTCTATAAAATTTTGTCAAAATTTTATTTCTAAGAAAATTTTGTCAAATTTTATTTCTATAGAAATTTTTCTTCAAAAATTTAATTTTCTTTATAGAAAATTTTCTAAAAAATTTATATTTTTTAGCATTTGTCAAAATTTTATTCTTATAAAATTTTTCTCAAATTTTATTTCTATAGAAAATTTTTCAAATTTTATTTCTATAGAAAATTTTGTCAAAATTTTATTTCTATAGAAAATTTTGTCAAAATTTTATTTCTATAGAAATTTTCAAAATTTTATTTCTATTTAGAAAATTTTGTCAAAATTTATTTCTATAGAAAATTTTCAAATTTTATTTCTATAGAAAATTTTTCAAATTTTATTTTTGTGAAATTTTTTGTCAAAATTTTATTTCTATAGAAAATTTTGTCAAAATTTTATTTCTATAGAAAATTTTGTCAAATTTTTATTTCTATAGAAAATTTTGTTCAAATTTTATTTCTATAGAAAATTTTTCAAAATTTTAATTCTATAGAAAATTTTCAAAAATTTTATTTCTATAGAAATTTTGTCAATTATATTTTTATAGAAAATTTGTCAAATTTTATTTCTATAGAAAATTTTCTAAATAATTTTATTTCTTATAGAAAATTTTTAAAAATTTTATTTCTTAGAAAATTTTGTCAAAATTTTATTTCTATAGAAAATTTTGTCAAAATTTTATTTCTATAGAAAATTTTGTCAAAATTTTATTTCTATAGAAAAATTTTGTTCAAATTTATTTCTTATAGAAAAATTTTCTCAAAAATTTTATATTCTATTAGAAAATTTTTCAAAAATTTTATTTCTATAGAAAATTTTGTCAAATTTTATTTCTTAGAAAATTTTGTTAAAATTTTATTTCTATAGAAAATTTTGTCTAAATTTTATTTTTCTATAGAAAAATTGTCAAAATTTTATTTCTATTAGAAAATTTTTTCAAATTTTATTTTCTATATAAAAATTTTTCAATATCTTTTATTTCTGTAAAATTTTTGTCAAAATTTTATTTCTATAAGAAAATTTGTCAAAATTTTATTTCTATAGAAAATTTTGTCAACAATTTTATTTTTATTAGAAAATTTTTAAAAAATTTATTTCTATAGAAAATTTTCGTAAAATTGTATTTCTTTTAGAAAATTTTGTCAAAATTTTATTTCTATAGAAAATTTTGCTAAAAAAATTCATTTCTATAATGAAAAATTCCATGATCTTTGTTTTTCAATGCTTATGGTACTTTTTATTTTATTCATTATCGACTACAACATCGAACATTTTGCTCAGGTGGGTATTTTTGGTTGTAAAAATGCGTCGTAATACTAAACTAGGAATAATGAACTGCGTCTACTAACAAAAACCAGTTAAATTAAATTAAAAGAGCCAAACATACCTGGATTATAGTCTGGCTCGTGGTCAACTTTAAAATTATTGCAAAATAAAAAACTCACAAGAAGCTTCCAACCAATTTTGATAGATATTATCCACCCATTTTTTCCACCATTTTAATACAAAATTTTATGCACGCTTCAGTAGAGTTTACTTTGCAAATAAGGTTTAATATTATTTGCCAAAGTAAAAAACAATGACGACGGGCGCCGCACAAAATGCTACAAGAGTAGAAACCCCGATTTTGCTTCGTATAAATGGTTAATTATCATTATAATGCCCACATTAATAAATCACAACACACAACGCATACAAATTCAGCGGTAAAATACATTAACACGTAAAAACAATTTGAATTTCTCATGTAGCATATGCAATAAGCCTATTAGTAGATGAGGACGCGGGATATAACTCACATTCAACGCAAATGATAGAAACGGAAACTGACTTAGTTTTAGTTTAGTGGGTTAGACAGCGGAGAGAGAGAGAAGAGGAGAAGAGACAGCAAGAATAACAACACGCTAAGCTTGCCCACATACACTTAAGGCCATTGCAACAAAAAAGCAGATTCGCGCACACAAGAGAAACACAATTTTGCTACTTTACACAGATGAACCGTTATTTCGTTTTGCCAAATAAGCCGTAGGTACTATGTTCGGTTTTCGAGTTTGAAAATCACTTTTATTTTCGCGATTTACTTTTCCTTTAAATAACCAAAAATTATAAATTTGAAAAACATAACTTATTCCTGTAAAGTCCTTGCCGAAATCTAGAGGAACAGAAACTACGCATTCAATGAGTTAATTTGTCTGCTTTATATTGAACTGTTTTTATATTAAAGTAACCACGAAAATTTCAACGCGTAAAAGCGAACATAGTACTTACCTTTTAAAAGTAGAAAGTTTTCTTAATTTCTTTTCCAACGAATTTTGGATTTTTTTTGCACACTTGTATATAATTTGCAAATCCATAGATCTATTAAAAGTGCCCACAATTATTATTATTACAGTAGAGGAAGTAGTGAGAACTAAATAAATCATGTGGAAATGAGATCGATGTGAAGGGGATTAGGCACAAATTTAAAACTAAATTAACAAATGTTTAGAATTTGGGTAATAATATTCATACCATAAAAATTATCTTTGTCTGCCAAAACATTTAGAAATACCAAGTTCAAGTCACATATATTTCGGAAGCGAAATAAGAATATATCATAGTTTGGAACTACGATATAATAGATCGGAGATGTGTTTTTACCAAGAATACCGGTGGTCGAATTCGAGTAATTAATTACGACATTTTATTTTTACATACTAGGCGTCACTCCCACACAGAGACATACCTTCATTTTCTGACCACATAAGGTGAATGATATGCCTCTCCTTGTGCAAGAGTAGGAAACACTAATTCAGTACTCCTTCATTTTCATACAATTTGCAGTGGACAACTTAAAGGCCTACCAATGCAGTTTGAAGCCCTAGGGAGTGGAAAATGGTTCGAACGTGAGTATCGCAGGGCCGACAACATATACATACATATTTACAACGCTATATGCTAAATTTCAAGATGTTCAATGTCTTCTTCAGCTTAAGAGGCCGAGTATACTAAACACAAGTGAAATAAGGAATGAACGTGTGTTTATGAACTTCATCCTATGGTGGACGACATCCTCTGCAAGTCCATAATTTATTTGGAAGCATACATCAACATCATCTCCATAGCTATAACGACCGCCAGCATGGCAGGAGCTATTCCATTTGTTGTTGGCTCACTTAGTTTCTTGGCGTTCGTGATATAGGCATCTTCTGATTCTTTCTTGCATGTGCCGTATTTTGTTTGGTGGTGGTCAATATTGTTGGCATTTTTCCAAGTCTGCCTAATCGTTATATGTCGATGTTAGGTGTGCTTGTTCATTGTGCTTAGATATCCTTGATATAGACTTTATATGTATGCGAGTACACGCACTGGCGGACTACACACACATGCTTAGAAACATATTGGTCAGTCATATACATGCATGTGTGTATCTGCCACAGGACATTGTGTATTTGTATTTCTTGCTTGGTTAGATAGTAGGTGAACTATTCCATAAGCAACTAAGATTGTCCTATTCCTTCTGCAACATGTGTATAAGCGACAGGTTTCTCAGGGCAACCGCTATCTACATTAGGCTTCCTAACAATTTCTGAGAGATTCGTGATACTTGTGTCTCTATAGCTGTGACTATGAGTGTGTAGGTAAATTGAAGTAGTCAACGTACTGAGAAATGGTTATGCAAATAACAAGCAACTCCGCACAGCTAAGGGACCTCTAAAGAACACGAAGTATTAGCAAATGGTCTTTCGCTACCTACCCATGGAAGAAACCTCCATGCTATCTGGACAGATGCTGAATTATTTTTGGACATAAACCTACAGTTATACATACCACATATACATACACACGAAACATATTTGGGTGGCCTTTTTCCTTCATGTCGTCTCAACTTGATTAGAAATATCTAAACAAAGGAGGAATCTTAGAATGGTTATAGAACGAATATACATCTATGGACACACAGATATATATGTGTGTGTGTATATATACATATATATATATATATATATTTGTGAACTAACATATTCAAATGTGGTACAAACGTGCAAATATACGTATGTAGTTGTTTGACACACATGGTTGTAAGGGACGACGTAGAGACTGATGGACAGACACACAGGCAGAAAGAAGCATATATTGCAATAGACTGTGTGCGTAGTATGGTCCAACAAAATTTGCGTACCGGCAAAATTTTGTTGGTTGCTGAGGAAAAGTATTAAGTAAGAGTGTTTGTTCGCATACTAAGATGTCGTCCATACACATCTGAACACATTTGTGTGTTGTGTCCACGAAATCTTTTTGAGGAAAAGGATGGTGTTCTAAGGTTCTTCGCCACTTGTATGACATTTATGCATACATGAGTAGTGGACAAAGAGAATGTGGTTCGACGCTTACAGAGGAATTGGTAATTGTATTTTTAAAGTCTACACTATTTTGGCCATATGCGAACACACGGATACACCTACACACAAACAAAATTTTTTATATCATTCACGAAAATCGCGGATTCAATAATTTTTTTAATTAAATGTCTTTTCAAATCACGAAAATGAGAGTAAATGAATCATCCATTTCTGATTGAAAACCAACACGATTTTCAATTAAATATTTAAATGACTTTTGTCACGAAATCAATTAATTTTTTAATTATTGATTTTTGACATAAAATTCAATTTTAATTGAATCAATAAATTGAAGCAAAAATCAATCAACTATTTGATTGACTCAATTAAATAATTAATTAATTTGGTAGTAAATTGCAATCAAAAATGTAATATATTTTGCGCACCCAAAATCTTGGTTATTTTTAAAAAATATTCAATATTGATTATGTTATTGTTTAAGTTCTTGTTATTTGTGTTTTTTTTTCTAACATAACAAACACATACAATTGCGATTATTCCCACAATATATTTTTCTTCAACTAATTATTTCATTATTTTTATATTCAAATTTTTTTTCAGGGTTTGCAGTTTATTTTTAAAACCTTTTCTAGCAGGGATTGGACCTTCCATTAAAAAACAAAAACCACCCATTTTACCGCCTAAAAAAAAATGCAGGGCGGGACAAAAAAAAAAAAAGAAAGCTTTGCCAAATTTTGGGAAAAAGGTAAAAAATTTGTTGCGTTTCTTAACCGGGAAATATTACCAAAAATTTTTAAAATTTCCTTGTTTGGTTTTTTGTCTATATTGTTCGTGGTAAGGACGGCACTTTTAACTTTTTCCAAAAAATTGGGCAACTTTTCTTTTTTGTCGTCTGGGCAATTGTTTAAGGCGTTCTCCGATCGTGATTGTTATTTTTTGGTTAGCGGGTCCAAATCCTGCTTAGGAAAGGTAAAATAAAAACTTGGCGCAAAACCTGGAAAAATTTTTGAAATTCATAAAAAATATTGAAATAAAAAAAATATTTTAGTTTGGAATATAATTGGGAATATAAAATATGGAAAAAATTAAAAACCTATATTAAAAAATATTGAAATTAAAAAAAATATAGTTATTAACAGGCAATTTATTTACTTAAAACCATTTTTTTTTTACTTTACATTTTTTTCCTTTTCGTTTTTTATTTATTACCCTATTGGAAGAACTCCGTTGGTCCTCGGGGGGGGGGACCCAAACAAACACCAATTTTTGGCAATAACCCCAGAGGGGAAACCATAACTACAAAAAAAACACAAATTACTTGAGAAGTGGGATTTTGGATATTGAGACTCTTATATATTCTGCTCTATTTCTGTTTCAGTTAAAACCAAAAAAAAACTTCACCTTTACGGATTTATCTTTTTTTTTCCATTATCTTTTTTTTATTGGCAAATTTACCGGTTAACACACCACCGCGAAAACACTCTATTTTTTCCGATTTTCATTTTAAAGCCGCTGTGTTTTGTTTTAAGTTCTTTGCTAAGGAAAGACACCCTTTATTTTGTTTTAACACTTACTTTTTTAAGATTTTTCTACACAAAAGAATTTAATAATTATTGGTTCTCTCCTGGATTATTCATTCCTCTCTGAATTCTTCTCTCATGTTATTTTCTCTGAGGAGCCCCAGGTGGGAACAAGGGCGTTGCTTCTTCTTATTCGATTTTTCCATTTTGCCTTCAAAAACTGGGTGTTTAATGCCCCACTTCCTCCGTATAAATTTCTATTCGAAATTACTTTAAATACAATTCACTTTATTTTGGTTGTCTTGGAAATTGGATGTTTTTGTTAAAAATGGAAATAAACCGGGTTACCATACGTAATACAATTTTACAGAAAAAAAACACAAAACGGGTCTTAGTTAATTTTTTTTTTTGAAAAAAAACTTTTTCCATTATTCTTACTTATTACACATAAAATTTTAAACCTTCCCTTGGAAACAATTTGGCGGGAAGTGGGCTTTATTAAATTTTACGGGGTAGGGGGGGAAAAAATGGCGACAAAAAACAAATAGCTATTTTTTTGCCGAAAACAAAGCGGGAAACTTTATTAGGGCAGCTGTTTTTCCTCTCTATTAAATATTAAACAAACTGGGACCCATTCTAAAAATTTTTCCCCCAAAACCAAGTCCCACACCTTTCTTTCTGGCCGAACATTTTGCCATATTAGGCCCGGGAAAGCAAAAAAACCAACCCCGTTTATGTCTCCCGGTGTTGAAAAAAAATTAGTGTTGGAAGGAAAATTAAAAAATACCAAATTTTTCATTTTTTAAAAAAAAGTTGGGGACAAAATTCATTTGTGGATCGGACGGTTTGGAAAAAAAAAACTTTGGTTTTTTTTAAATATTTTTTAGTGGGGAATTAAAGGAGATATTGTAAGTGTTGTTTTAAAAATTTCAAAAAATTGGCAGTGAATTTTATTTTTGTTCCGAGAAAATTTTTTTAAAAATTTCAATAATAAGGGAAAAAAAAATATTTCTTGTGGGCAATTTTACAAAAAAAAACAAATTTTCAATTGGTTCCCAAAAAAATTAGTTATTACCCACTGTTCCAGGTTTGTTTAACCCTATATGTAAAAACAGCGGGCATTTTCACAAAAACTAAATAACGTTTCAAAAATATTTGGGGGGGGAACGGGGAAAAACACGGGGGGGACAAAGCCTTAAGGGGATAATATTTTTAAAAAGGGCACTTGGGGCCCAAAAACAGGTTTATCAAAAGAAGTGTTTTTGGAAAAGAAAAAGGTTGGTTTACTAGTAAAAAAACTTTTAATCTTTTTAAAACGTCCACCCTAAATTTAATATTTTGCGGGGGACATGTTAAAAAATGGGTTTAAAATGTGTTTCGTTTTAGATTTTTTTAACCCCATTGGGGCGGGGGGGACTTCGGACGGGACTAATAATTTAAGGGGACTTCCAACGAACCCAACACTTTCGAATTGGGGGAAAAAAACAAAAAAAAACTTTAAAATTTTATCCTGTAGCGATTTATTAATGTGATTAAGAAAGGGAAAAAATATTAAATAAAAAGGATGGCTGGGAAACTTTAAGTTAGGTTTCGATAAAAAAAATTTGAATCTATCAAAAAAAAACGCAATGGTTAGGTTTTTCACGAAAAAAAAAATTTAATACAAAAGCTACAACACCTTTCAAAAATTTTTTTAAGAAAAAAAGAGAAAATGAGAATAATTCATAAAAAAAAAAACCATTTATATTTATTACTATCTTTCAGGGAAGATTAGTTGAATTAATAAAATTTACTACGGGTTTTCTATCTTTTTTAGAACCCATGCATATTTCTGCTGGATTTTCCAGCGAGCACTTCGGGGGGATTTAACTGCTTTCAAAAAAACGTTTTTTTTTTTTTATTATTTAAATTTTTAAATGGAATTCCCAGGGCAGAGCAAGAGCACAATTTCCAAAATCCAAATTTAGGAATTCTTTATTGTTTACAAGGAGAACTTTTTTCATTGGATATGAAAAAAAATTAAGGCTCTTACCCAAACCAAAATTTTTCGGGGGGGGGATAAAAAAAAAATTACTACCCAAAACATTAGTTGGAAAAAAAACGGGAAATTAAAAATTATAGGCAAAACCTAATTAACCTTAACAGAATATATTTTATTTCTGTTCTAAAAACATTTATATTGGGAAAAAAAACACTTTGAAGTGTCTTTATTATTTTATTTGTTAGTTTTTTTTTAATTATAAATTATTGTTTTCATATTACATACCAAAAATATTAACCTCTCTGGTATTTTTAATTTAATGGGTCGAAAACAAGGTTTTGAATTTAAATTTTTAAAGTTTTTTAAATAAATTAAAATAATATTCTTCTTTTTCAACAGGACGTAAAAAACAATTTTTTGTATTTATAAATTTGGGATTTTGTTAAAAATTTTCTTAGAACGGGGGGGGCGTCGGTTTTCTTTTAAGGCGGGAAAAACCCAAAAAAAATTCAGTTTTTCTTTATTTTATTTTTGGGTTCCATTTTTTTGAATTAAAAAAAATGTAAAAAAAAAATATTTTACCATTTAAAGGGTATTGGATTTGAAAAAAATAATTTATTTCATTTTGAAGGCTATATGTAAATTTTATTGAATTAATAAATTTTACATTTTTATCTTTTTGACGTGGGCAATTAACCCTTTTTTCATTTTTGAAATTTTTGGGCATGTCTAGAAAAATTTTTATTCAATTATATAGAAGAATTATTTCGCGGGACAATTCCCAAATTTTGAAACTAAAACCAATCAATTAAAAGTGGATTTTACTTTTTTTCTTTCAAAGATGATGAAAACTTATATATCATTTTTGAACAATTGAATTAGCATATTTTGGGGATCGGGGGGAAAAAAATTGATGTTTAAAATTCTCTTCAAATTATGGGATGATGGAACACGCGTTGTAGCTCAAAAAAATTTCGGGAAAGGAAACAATTTCCATTTTCAAATCATTGAATTGCTGAAAAAATCGTCCATTAATTGATTGGGGAAGCTTTTTTTTTCCGCTTCAAGTTGCGTCTAAAAATTTGCGAAAGCGATATTAAAAACCGTTTTATATCTTTTCCCATTTCCCATGGCCAAAAAAAAAAAAATTTGTTCTGCCAAAAAAAAAAAAAAAAAGTTTTAATGGAAAATGTATCTTTTTTTTTTGGGGATCCGTGGAGGGGAAAGTGGGTTGGCAAAAAAAATTTGGAACCGGCAGATAGCGATGGAGGAATCTTACAAACCATGGCCTTGTCATAAGGACGGAAAAAGGGTCCCCTCCATTTTCAAACAAAAGGTCGTCTGGAACCAATTTTTGAATTTTTGCCAAAAAATTTTTTTTTCACTTCTTTTTTTAGGAGTTTGTGAATTTCCCAAAATTCATATGTTTTGGATGTTAATGGGGAAAAAAAAAAAATTTTTCTGGTTGGAAAAAATTTTTTTTGGTCAAAAAATTAAAATAAATTTTTTTATAAATTTTTTTTATTAATTTTTAATTGGATTTCTTAACCGGGGCTTTGTAAACGGAAAAACGTTTTGGGACCTCAAAAAACTATTTTTCCATTGTGCCTTTGGGGAAGGAAAACTTACCAATTTTTTTTCTTTGGCTTTGCGTCTTTTCATTTATGCAACTGGAAATTTTTGGAAACCTTTTGAAACAAACCCGACTTTAGACCCAAAAAAAAAATTAATTAATTACAAACTTCCTATTTTACCCAAAAAATCTCCTTGTACTTAAATAAAAATTTTAAAACTAAACGGGTTATTTGGGGCGGGAAAAACACATTTTTTAGATTTTCAAAAAAAGCCCAAAAATTAAAAGGGAACAAGTCTGGGGGAATTTTGGGACCCGTGCCGGGACTATAAATGTTTATACTTTCTGCACAAAACCTTTGTTATTTAGAAATTATTAAATATTTTTCCGAATAAAAATCTTTTTCAAAAATACTTCAAAAATTTTTAAAGAAATTTTTGCTATAAGAAATTAAAAATTTTGGAACAAAAATTTTTTTCTGTTAGGAAATGAAAAAAATTTTTGAACCAAAATAATTTTCATCTAGGAAAATTTTAACCAATTTTTTTGGGGGGGAAAAAAATTTATTTTATACCTAGGGAAAATTAAAAATTTTGGAAACAAAAAAAAATTTCTTTTTTCTATTAGAAAATTTTAAAAAAAAGTTTTTTAAAACAAAAAATTTTTTGTTTATTTTTAGGAAATAAACATTTTTTGGACAAAAAAAAATTTGGGTCTATGGAAATAAAAAATTTGGGCAAAAACATTTTGGTACTAGAAAAATTTAAAAAAATTTTTGACCAAAATTTTTCTATTAAAAAAAAAAATTTTACAAAAAAAATTCCTTCTATAAGAAAACATAAACAAATTTTTGGATTTTTTTTAAAAACACATAAAAAATTTTGCGGAAAAAAAAAAATTTTCTAATAAAGAAAATGGAAAATTTTTGACCAAAAAAATTTTTCTTATTGGAAATTTAAAATTTTTGAAAAAAAAAAAAATTTCTTTTTTCCCAAAATAATTTTTTCGACATAATTTTTATAAGTAACATTATGGTTCGGGAAGTTTTTAAAATTTTAAAAAAAACTTTAAAAATCGATTCGTTCGAAAAAATATTTTCAAATAATTTGG
>PGFW01008854.1:7271-23812 GCA_003123925.1 Haematobia irritans | reverse complement strand
TTCTATATATGGGTACAGCAGTCAGTTGCTGAGGATGACGCGTGTGCGATGTAAGGGCATGCCCTGGATCATGAAATTTCAGGGATAACATATTCTGTTGCATACTTTCTTGAGTGTTGAATTGCCATTCATTTTAGTTTTCGTCTGCGTTTATGATAAGTTCCTCTGTCGTAGGCCACATTTGCAGATAGTATTATTCATTCTTGCATGATATCTCTAAAGGGGAGTGGAAAAGCCATTTTATTGAAACAAGTACTGCTGTATCATCTTGCATATGCACAATGGGGTGGTGCTAATTTTGTAGTTTGCTCGACCAACATATCATCTTGCGTATAATAATATATAGGATTAGGGCCCAGTTGGATCCTGTCGGTACACCATATTTAAGCCTGTTTCACTGAGTTAGATTTTATTTCTAACTCGTGTATGTTCACAGTGGACAATAGGTTTTTTAAACCAGTTTAGGCACATATCCGCGAATTCCATTATCTCTTCACAAAGTTTCAATTAATTTTCCATGGTTCAGGGTGTCAAAACGCCTTACTGAAGTCTATAAAAAAGTGCTATGCAGCTAAAAGATTGATTATGCAAGCTTCTTTGGTTTATATAGTTTGAGAATCAACCTCCTAGCAATTTAATTTATACTTTTGCGCTTTTTCTGAAAACCGAAATGGCTTTTGCTGGCATTATCTTGTTTTTCTCAATAAAATCATTTAATACCGTTTTGCAACTAACTTCTTCCATAATCTTCTCTGACTATTCGCATTAGTATGGCTATAGGTCTGCTATGTGTTTATAAGGTCAGATTTCATCCACTTTTAGGTCAGTATTTGGTGCTAATTAAGGAAGTTTTCAAGATAATGTTTGGTATTTCTGATTTCGTTGAAGCTATTGTGATTAATTTGGTGAAACCGGGTGGGTTGTTTGAGTCAGGCTGCGTTATTTGAGACAATCGCCCTGGATCTCCGTTCAATTTCCAGCACTTTTGTGTTTTATATTTAGCGACCTCGGGGGGCGGCGTGTTAGTATGCTATATATTTGCATTTTCACTTACAGCGCCTCATATATATCGTCTTTGTGAGAGATGATTTTATAGTGCCTGATAGTTTGGAATTTGCAGTTGTGAATTTACTTTATCAACCCATTTTACTCTTCGGAATTTGTTCGCAAAATTTCGTGTTTTGTATGCTATCACCAATTTGTTCATCGGAAATTTACTGGCTAATTGTCTTGATTCCAGATTCTTTGTTGTTGTTGCCTGTTATTTCATTGATAAAGTTTTCCATGTTTTCCTAAATATCTTTTCTGTTTCTATTAAACTGTTGACGATTATCATGAATTTTTCGCTCTTGTAATCTGTTTATTAAGTTTATTGTAAACACTCTTATATATCTTCTCATTTCATCTATACTATTTTGTTCTTTTGCCCTTTTTATGAAGCCTTATCGCGAATATCACAAGATTGCAATAGATCTTTTGTTAACCAAGGTAATGGATTTCTTCTTTTTGTTTTGTTAGTCATTATTTTACATTTTTTATAAATATCATCGAAAGTGGTGCATATTACTTGAAACATTTCATCTGTAGTATAATTTGAATTTATTAGTTTCCTTCCCATTTTTACTTCCTTTACGATTCAGATTAACTTTCCCATTATTAAATGCTTATGACTGAAGGTTTCTTCTTGTTCATAATTGTACCTTTCTAACACTGTGTCTATCATTTAATTTTTGCAATCGTTGCCATATTTGCGACAGGAGGAGACGATAGTGGTCTGATATGGTTCGTTTTTTAACAACGGCGCATATGCTTCTCCCCGTTGTGGCATACCTGTTCGATCGAACGAAGAGGTTTGTGATGCAATACAATGATTTAGTTTGCGTTGTTCGCGTCTTCTCTTCGTTCGTTTTATCTATGCATACATTGGCGATTCCGTTTGTATGAGAAGCATATCCATAATACTTTGCTGGGTGCGTCGCTGCGTGTTCCTTGCTAATGTGCGATATTCCATCATCACCTCCACTATAATGATCTCTTGTTTCTTTTTGTACTTTATTTATTGCTGACTAGTCCAATTCTATCTATAAAAGATGTGTGCGATGTTTGGTTATGTTGAGCGTCGACTATAGGTGACGGTGTGATGATGTCATGGCTTTGTTGTTTATTGTCATGTTACCGTAATCGATTTTCAAACGACTCAGGGGGGGGTGTTTGTTGTTGTTGTTTCAAGTTGGATGTTTTCGCGAATGTACATTTGCGCACTCCTCGACCTCTTCCTTCTGACTGTTTAGGAAGATAGAAATTGAAATCCATTTATATTGAGGTAGAGTTTGTTTTTCGTCTGTGTGTTACTGTGTTCGTCCTCGGCTCCATGATTGATTAGGTTTGGAATTTTTTATTTTATGAGCTTTTGAATTATGTGTGTGATTGTGTAGAATTATAAAATTTTTTGCGCTTCACGGGGATCTCTATCATTTTAAATAGAATAAGCGAAGGTAATGTGACAAGAATTCAACATATTTGGATTGTATTTTTCATGTAAACTTGTTTATTACCCTCAATTTCTTTGAATTGCATTTTGTGTTTTGTTTAAGTATTGTTTGTTTCCTATACTGCTTTTAAAGTTATGAACCCACAGTTACCCACAGTGCTTAAAAATATAATAAGTGTCTCAATAATCCTTGTTACATTTTGATTTGATTTTAGGAGTTTTAATTTGATAATTCATGCCTTATATTATTAATTACAAATGCATCTCGGATGATCCGTGGGGCCATTGTTACTTAGATATTTGAGGTGAGCTTTGCAGCTTTGCGTGCATTATTTGCATTCCACTATTTGCGTACCCATACAAATTTTCCACTGGCCATTCTGCGTTCGCGCTTCTTGGTTTTCGCGTGCCATCCCATACAAATGACGGCCTATTAATTTCGAGGTAAGCTCATCATTCACCGTACTATCGTTAGCTTGTTTGTACTTTGGTTAGTGTACTATTTTGCATTATACCTTTATGCCCTTCAATTCTCTTCATAAGTTCTCTCTTCAGCTGTCAAAGAGATTGTGCACACTCAACGATTATTTTTTTGTTGTCTCTTCAACCTCTGGAGGCGCACTAACTGATGTCTGTATCGTTTTAACTTGTAAGTCAACTGATGCCGCTATTTCTGTTTAAGTCGCAGTGTTACTGGGGGGATGTCAGTGAGCAGAGTCTGGCCACATTACTTAATTTCCGAACGCTATTTTGCATATTGCTTGTTGTTCTAGTTTTTCGAATACGTCGTTTCCGCCCATAATTTGTGTTTATTGTGTGTGATTTTAATGTTTGTCCTTTTCTTGGCAGTTCTTTGACTATGTTCAGTTAGCTGGCAAGGTGTTTGGCGGTTAACCCATTAGTTATTCTATGGCATGAGACAAGTGTATTTGCTTAATTTCCTATGTTGGGATGCATTGTAGTGTTATTCATTTTGGCTGCTCAAAGCTCTCGCTCCCATTTGTGTGCATGGGCATTTTTGTAAGTCGCTCATGGTCTTAGTGATTGGTTCATTGTTTGTGTGTTCAACCTACAGCTGCTGTTGCTTTGCCGTGTGTTTCGTGAGAAAGTTGTTGCGTTGCTTGAAAGCGCTGGTTTGATAGAATCGTCTTAGTCCTTCATCGGTCGTCTCCTCGTGTGTTGTTTTCGTGATGGCATTGGAGTATTTGGGTTCCGTTGTATACACAACGCATGAGATTAGACACTTACTTTGGAAGACCTGTGCCTCTTGGTTTGACATACTTGGCCATTTCCATTCTCTTTCTTATTGGCGGGCTGCTCATGAAATTGTAGTGTATTTGCTTCAGAACAGTATCTGCAGCAAGGGGCTGAAGTGAGTGAAAGGCTTCGATCACAATGTAATGCCACTTAAACAAAACGTGATTCTGCCTGGTTTATTGGGCATCATTTGCACATCTACTCGCATTTGGGAAGTTCCGCTCGTTGTTAGACATTGCTGTACGGATTTTTCAATGAGGAAAGGAAAGATACAAAAGGCTGATATAATAAACACAAACTGTATTGCTTCGAGATATGATCCGCGACTTTTTATAACCACGTCCGTTCGCCTTTTTGGATGACAGTGTTACAGCTGAACTAAATTTAATTTAATTTAATTTTAATTTAATTTTAATTTAATTTGAATTTAATATTATTTAATTTAATTAATTTAATTATCTTAATTTAATTTAATTTTAATATTTAAGTTTAATTCTTAATTTAATTTAATTTCAATTTAATTAATTTAATTTAATTTAATTTAATTTAATTTAATTTATTATAATTTATTTAAGAATTTAATTTAAATTTTAATTATTTATTTAATTTAAACTTTAATTTCCAGATTATAATTTTAATTTAATTAATACTATTTAATTTAAGTTTACATTTTAATGATTGCAATTTAATTAATTTAATTTAATTTAAATTTAATTTAATTTATTTAATTTAATTTCAATTTTCATTCTAATTTAATTTGAATTTAATATTTAATTAAATTTAATTTAATTTAATTTAATTTAAATTCTTAATTTAATTTAATTTAATTTCTAATTTCAATTATGACATTTAAATGTTAATTCTAATTTTAATTTAATTTTCTAATTTAATTTAATTGTAAGTTTAATTTAGAAAAGTTCTATTTAATTTAATTTAATTTAATTTAATTTAATTTATTTAATTTAATTTAACATTTAATTTAATATTAATTTAATTTAATTTAATTTTATTTTAATTTAAGTTAATTTAATTTAATTTAATTTAATTTAATTTAAATTTAATTTAATTTTTAATTTAATTTAAGTAATTTAATTTAATTTTAATTTTAATTGTAATTTAATTTAATTTAAATTTAACTTTAATTTAATTGTAATTGGTTAATTTAAATTTAATTTAATTTAATTTAATTTAATTTAATGATTAATTATTAATTTAACTCTTAAATTTATTTAATTAATTAATTTAATTTAATTTAAGTTTAATTTAATTAATTATTAATTTTAATTAATTTTAATTTAATTTTAATTTAATTATTTAATTTAATGATTAAATTTAATTTAATTTTAATTAATTAATTTAATTTTACATTTAATCTATTTGTATATTTAATTCATTATTTTAATTAATTTAATCTATTTATCTATTAATATTTATGTAATATATATTAATTTTAACTTTAATTAAGTTAATTTAATTTATTTAATGTTAATTTAATTTAATTAGCTTTTTATTTAATTTAATTTAATTTTAATTTCAATTATTTATTTTATTTTATTTCTATTTTTTTTTTTTCTTTTTTTTTTTTCTTCCTTTATTGAATAAGTAATTTACACTTACACAATAATATAGACCGGCGCGCGAACATAGCGCGTTTTTCTGCAGGCAAAGTATTGAAGTGTCTTGAAGGACTTATGCTTTACTAAAAGGAAGGTATTAATATCCAAATTCACATATACATTACATAATTATTAAGTATTCAAATTTAATTTAGCTTCTTTCATTGATTTTCAAGTAAACTAATCTTTATAAACATTCTTTTTTAATTTCAATTTAATCTTTGAGCCATTAAATAAATTCAAGGGAAAGCATTTAAATATTCGGTGGAACTTGAAATGCCCCAAAGAATTCTTCCCGTATGTGGTTCTATGCCTCCGGGATTTTTGTGCGTTCCTTCTTTCCTCATTCTTGTGGTTCTGTGATGATCCAATCCGTTTCCAAGCAAGCTTTTGACTCGTCAAAAAATTCTGCGCAGAGCGTTAATTTATGATACTTCGAATATTGGAGCAATCTCTCACTGCGCATAACCATTTGTTTTACATAATCGTTGCTTAGGGTTTTAAGTATTCTGTGAAACCAAAATCAAGCATGTGTTGTGTGGAGAGTGTTATTGAGACTGTGTTTGTATCCACCTGTTGGGTGTTACAGGTTTGCTGTTATTGTTATCATCTCTTCTGGCATGAGTTGACTGGAATGTTGTTATGTTGCTTGTTTGTTAAGTGTGCAATATGAGTTCGTTGTTACCATATCCGTTTCCGTTATTCTATAGATTCAATGTTGTTGCTGCGGGTGTGTGTATGTTATCGTCTCTTCCTGAGAGTTGTGTCTTGCTATTTGAAATGGTATGAGTTGTATTGTTGCGTGTGTGTGTGATTTCTTGTTGTTTCCGTCTCTGTTGCCGAGTCATTTCATAAAATGCAGATGTGTGGAGTCAGCCATATGTTAATTAGGTTGTTGGTGTTTTGAGTGGGGTAATCATTTGGGTGAGATTAAGAGTTCTGTATAACAGTCGTTTTGACGTGCTATGCATATTTTTAAATTAACGCGATATTGTGTATTCTGTAAAGATTTACAGTATGTAGAGTTTCCCCAAAGCTAATAATCCGTCCATATCTGAGATATGAATTCCACAGTAGAGAGAACATGTACGCTTGTTATAACAACATGACGGTGGGCGCAATGCACAGTAAATGAAAAAAGTGCCGTCACCGCGACGATTGGTGAAGGTTTTTTCTGCAAGATTATCCATGATGCGGTTTCACATTTAAAATTTATTATCACCAGAATCCCAAGTATTTGATATATATTGCCAGCTCTTTCAATTGTGTTTTTGACAGATTATTCATTGAAGGATTTCTTGTGAGAATCATGTAAGAACCAATTGTAGCTCATGGAAAATTATATCAATGGTTTGTATCTGTGTATGTGTTGGGACGGTTTTTATGTGCAGTGATTTTTGTGTCTTTGTAAAATTTCATAACTAGACCGTTATCGATGGCACCATTGAAATGAGATTGTTGAATTCCTTCTGCATAGTTCGTTGTGCTGTGTCCTAAATCTTTATGCTCTTAGACAATAGTTGTATCGTCAACTACCGCATATGCAGTGCAGTTTTTGAGTATACTGTGAGCATTTCATTAGCGTAGTATAATATATAAATCGGACCAAGTTTAGATCCCTGTGGAACGCCCATGCCGACTATCTTTCTGTTCATCCTGCTGAGACTTGTATCTATTTTACGTGCGGTACGGATCGAAAATTGGAGATAATTGCGAAACACTTGAGACGAGTTTCCACGGTATACCATTCCTTTCCTAGGGCATCTACTAAGTTGGAATGTACAGCAGTGTCAAATGCTGTTGCTGGAAGTCCAAATAAAGGTTACCAAACAGTTTTAAATTATTGTCCAAACTAGACATTATCTCATTCTGTAAACTCTACGAGAAGTTTATTTATGCTTTTTTCCTTTTTGGAAGCCATATTGATTGTGGTGTATAACCTTACTATATTTTCTTAAGAAAATCCATGACTCCTAACCGATTGACATTTCTTCCATTTACTTTTTTCAATTACTGGTAGTATTTGATATAGGCCGTATAGTTTATTAAACTCATTTCTTTAATCCGCGGTTTTGAAAAATTGGTCTTAATCAAAAAGATGTTTTTAATAATTTTGGTAATTTACAGCACTCATCATACTCTGAGTTTCAACTAAGAGATGTTATTACCGGCGTCGAGGAATTTGTGGAAGTAGTTCGTCAATCTTTTAGCACGTTATGTTTGTCAACACCAGCACCTTTTCTTTATATTAAATTTGTTTTTTTTATTTAATTTAAAAGAGCTAAATTTGTATAAATTGGCTCAATGGTTTGTTATATACATATTTTTTAACGTGAGAGTTACTACCACATTATGTCTATATTTCGGATCGAGTTTTAATTATAGCTCTCATCACACGACCGATCTTATCTGCGTAATTGTTGCTTTTATTTCAGCTTAAACAAACCATGTTTATGACTAAACTTACAAGAGCTAGCTTAAGCAACCTACCCGAAAAAGTATGTTTGTTCAATTTCATATGGCAAAAGCCTATAGCCTACAAGATTGGTGAATGGATAGGCCGTTTTCGGAATTACCACATTCCCTCATCAGGCACCCTCCCTACTTGCAGCCAAAACTATCTTTCCAATTATCAGAATAAATTCGGGCGGAATTGCACTAAACCAAAAGTGAGATTGCCACCAAAGAGTATAAAGCAAATGACAAAGAGGACGCAATAATCATATCACTTAGTAATCACGTTGCCATTTTGGTCCCTGGATCGGACCAAAACTTGGTCCAAGAAAAATCTTCTGCAATTTTTATTTGTGTCGAATGGTCCGCGAATATTACACAGGTAGTGTTCAGACATTTTTTAATGGACAAATTATAGCAGCATGAAGAAAACCAGGCTGGAAATAATTAATAAAAATTTAGTTTCTGGAATCAAGTACGCGCCAAAACTCAAATTTACAAGTGTATTGTATGTTACCACCGTAAATGTGTCGCTTACTTCCAATCTCCGCTTCTTCTTTGGCTCAGAATCATACTAATAATCATTATTGTACAGACATAATCTTTTGGAAACGCATCAATGTTTTTTTTCACGTGTGGATTGGTATACCAATTTCTCAATCACCAGAAAACCGAATGAAATTTCCGTGTCTCTAAAGGTCTCTGGCCAGGTTTTACATCCTTTTTGGACAATGTGTTTAGCCGTGATACTCGATGTGCAGCAAAAAGGTAGAATTTTGTAGGATTGAGCTATATAAGAATATGGACCGCATGAAGATTATGGATGCAAGCAACACTACAGCGCAATTGGTATGAAATGACAGGACACTCGGGAAAACTATTAACAATCTCTCTAGAAGTAAAAGTATCGCGGACTGTTGTTTGTTACACTTAAAATGACTTTAAAAATGTTCGACCTTTTCATCAATTTTGTCCTATTTGTTTTTCCAATTTTAAAAAAAGTTGAAAAGTCGTTCGTTTGATTCCTAGGTTATGTTAGGTGGCAGCCCGATGGTGGCACAGTGGTGAATTTCACTCTTATCGCTAAGTGCTACCCGATTCCATGTTAAGCTCAATGACGGCGTTCCACATTGCAGTGAAACCACTTAGAGAAGTTTTGAAACCCTCAGAAATGTCACCAGCATTACTGAGGTGGGATAATCCACCGCTGAAAAACTTTTTGGTGTTCGGTCGAATCAGGAATCGAATTGTGTGGGCACGGCGGACATGCTAACCATTGCACTACGGTGGCTCCCAACCATAACAACCATGATTCCTATGACAACCGCTAAATCATATCATTCCTTTCTGGTTTACTTAACTTTTTTAATAAAAGCACTATGTACAATAATATAATACTTTTTAAGGTATTTTCTTCGAAATTGGAAATTTGGTCCGCTGGAGGGAATTTTGGTCCGATTTTGGAAAAAATTTGGTCCAAAATAAATTCTTCGTTATTCGCAACGCTGCTTACGATTATGCCAAAATGCCATAGATTAGGATCAAACACGCAACATGTTTTATTTACGTTTGATAACTTGGAAATAACATAAGGCGTGTTCTGCAATGTTAGTTAGATTTTAATTGATTTGAAATTAAAGTCTTTGATTAAAATCAAAAAGAAAAATGCCAAAAAGGACCAAAAAATACTTTTGTTTGCTAAATTTTTTAAGTCTATGTCCCAAAACATTCATTCGATAAGTTTTCTTGTTTTAGACAAATTATTAAAGATCGTTAAACAATACATTTACTGGTACCTACACGGATGAAAAAGACTGTTTTTCATATGTTTGGCTATAAACATTATATGTTTGGAACACAAATTTTTAAACACAATATTTTTGAGTGCAAGCATATAATGTTCATAAACTAGCATAACATGTTTTGGGACATATATGTTAATATGTTAGAACATATTATGTTTTGGACATAAAATTTTGTAAATATATATGCTTGGATGCAAACATATATTAATTTAGAGAATAGCCTATAAACATATATGTGTTTAGTAGCTTGGGAGCGCTATTTAACAGGGAGCGATATTTGAATTAAGTTGGTGGTTATTGCTTGTTATTACAAAATAACATTTTATTTTCCTTGGGCAATTGATCAGCTACTTCTTTGATCCTTACAAACTGTGTTGTTGGCCGCTGTTCGGAATCCCGCGTCCGCAAAACGGTAAAATTAAATAAAAAAAAATCATACAATTGAATAATTCTCTTCTACAATGTTTGTATTACAGAAAAACGGTTGCTAAGAACTAAAAAATCCGTGGAAGTGAGAAAGATTGTGGGGAATATTACAATTTGGGCAGAAACAAAATTTTGAGCATCAGGTCGAAAACACCTATGTTGGTTAGCACCATATTACCTGTCTATTTTCATATATTCATTATGATTGATAAATATATAAATAAATAAATAAATAAAATTTTGAGCACAATATTGTTTGGGAGAATTTTTTTAAGCATATAATATTTTGTGGTGCAAAATGCTTCCAAACATATTATATGTTCACATAATAAACATCATTGTTTTTTTGGAAGACAACATTATTGAATTTGGATGCAAAAATACAAAATGGTTGGAACTTAGACTACCCAAACATATATTGTTTAGACCAATATGCTTTCAAACATATTATATATTGGAAGAGATCAAACATATAAATGTTTGGGCAATACCCAAAAATGTATATGCTTGAAGCAAAAATGTTTGGAGTATATGTTACAGAAGCGATTTTTTGTGAGCGTCGTACATGAAATTTCGGGCTGGAAGATGAATACTAGGCTTAACGTAAAATACTCCAGAAAACTTTCTCTTTTTCACTAGATTTTCGCGTGAAGTTGTTTTTTTTAACATTTATAAAAATTATAAGAATTCACTTTTTATTATAAATTAAAAAAAAATTTTTGATAACCAAAATAATAATTTGATTTTTAAAAATCGAATCGCATGTCCCCGAATCAAAACCATGTGAAAAGCCGTAGATAACAAAAGGGGATACGAAGAAATTTTTGGTACCGTTTTGCAAACATGTTCGACCCTAATTATGACATCGTTATACGATATTTTCAAAAATTGAGACGTTTCGACCCTCTTTTTTTCTTTATTTTACTCTTTGATTTGGATAGATCGTAAGTGGAGCGATTTCGATCCTCTTTATTTTCTTTTATACTCTTTGTTAGTTAGTCAAAACAAATCGGAAGGTAACGACGAGTAAGTCAAAATATTCAGACAAAGGAACTTTTAAAGTAAAACAGGTGAAAATATATAAAAATTACAAAAGATCTTTCGTAAAAAAATAACGAAAGGTTACAGCAGGAGTGAATAGTAATGCATTTTATTGTTCCTTTTCATTTTATGTGTTTGTATTTTTATCGACATCGGCATCGGCATCAAAACAAGTCGAGACAGTGAAATGAAAAATGTGGAAACGGTAAGATGTATAAAAACAAAGTTTAGTTCCTCTTTATTATAAGTAGACCAAGAAAAGCTGACGGACAATTTCAAAAAAAAATTGGTATTAAGTTCGAGTTTTGCCGCTAAAATGAAAAATAAATCTGTAAAAGCAGAATAATATTATAACTTTTTTTTGGCTAATTTTATTATAACTTGGTGGGGAAACCGAAAACTATGCTATAAAATATAACTGTTTGACTGTCTGCGTTGTTTGTGCGTTGATGGCGCTATAACGCATAATTGTCCTTGATGACAATAACAGTTCGTAGCCGCAGTGGATAGGTGTGTTGGCTCAAAAACGATTCGATTATCCCGTCCAAGCTAAAGGTTGGGTATTAAGTTCGAGTTTAACCGCTAAAATCGTCATTTTTTCAGTGATTACTTTTCTTTAATAATCCATTTTAAGGAATACAAACTTTGTGAAAATTTGCTTTGGGCTTTTCCCCTTCGAGTTATAATAAAATTTGCAACAAATATGTAAAATTTCATGCAATTTTCTTACTGATTTAGTTTTCACTTTAGCGATTTTAGCGGCTAAACTCGAACTTAATACTCACCTTAAAGGTAAAATTAAAAGGCTAAAGGTAAAATTGAGAGGAAATGCTTCCAAGCATAATATGTTCACATAAAACAAACATCATAATGTTTCGGCAATAACCAAGGATACATGTGCTTCCTGCAAAATATGTTTGGAACATATGTTAGAGAAGCGATTTTTTTGAGGGTGTACTTTTTCCATTTAAACTCGACAAAAATTGAAATTATTCGCAGTTTGCAAAATCTTCTCAAATGAACTTCCATGGAATTGAAAAAGTTAACTGGCACAGTTTCAAATCAGCGCGGAGTGATTTTCAATTTAAAATTAATGTCAAAAATTTAAACTTTTACTTTAAACGGCCAAATAGCGTATTTTCTAAGACTTTCCCAAAAGTACTTCATGTTTGTGATACACCTTCCAAAATTTTTTGATGGGATTTCTAAACCCACTGTAGTTCATACTTACTATTTTTGAGAATTGTATGCAATTTTTTTTCTGCTTTCGTTAGCATTGAATTTATGTTACTTTTTTGTAGTAAACATAAGTTAATTTAGCATCAGTTTAACAACGGGAGTTTTTTATGTGTAAGGCCGGTATGCACCTCTAGCGAAAAATTTCATTCCCATAAGAAATGCATTGCTATTTATGCTAACGAAATTTTCGGTAGCGTTCAATTTCGTAAGCTGGTACGCACCTCTAATGAAAATAACAGGGTTGTCAAAAGCATATTTTGGCAGCAAACATTTTATTTATTACAATCATTGTGTGCGTAAAAGTTTTAAAAGGTCTGTAAATAATAAACAATTTATTTGAGGAATATTTGGAACATATATTAACAATTTTTAAAAGCGATTAGCTGGTTTAAAATTTGTTTTTTTGTTGTAGATATAAATAAATTTTGCTACCGAAAATTCGCTAGAGGTGGCATACCGGCCTGTAGTTAGTTTACTTATTGAGCGCATTGAAAAGCATGGTTCCATATTAGAGGTGGTGCCCATGACTTAAAATTGTCGTGAGTGAGTCAATCTGTTGTCGGGAGTGAGTCACTCTGATGGCAACGGCGTTAGTGTGATTAACAAACCAAATGTCGTGCGTGAGTCACGAAAACAATTTCTTTATGAGTGTGAATTCATTTAATTGTGTGTTTCTTTTCTTGTAAAAAATGGGCACTTTTTTGCATTTTGCGCGAAAATGATCTTTTTAGGTTCTTTCCTAAAAAACAGCAAAAGTGCGAAAAGGGTTCGAATTCTGTTGTGAAAATAGTGCCAGCATAGAGGCAAATTGCGGGCATTTTCAGCATCTGCCGACAAACGAGCTGCGATTGCCCTGTTTGCTCTTTTGAATTCTTTTCTGCCTGCTGAAATTATAGCATTTTTTAGGTTGCTGGCAAAATTTTAAAAATGCGCGTTCCGTACAGACAAAATGAAGGCAAAGCTCATTTTTCAGAAAAGAAAACACCATAAGTGACACTTGGGTTGTTAAAATCATGTTAATCATGCTCATGTTTTCGGAAAAGTAAATAACACATACAATTACTTGTGGGTCATTTTTCGACATTTTTCGGAGTCCGTATTTTTCGTGAGTCACGACATTTTTGTGAGAGATTGCGCGTGAGCACAAATTTTCTGTTTGTGAGTGTAAGTGAGTCCTACCAAACAATATAAGTGAGCGTGGCGTGAGTAAGATTTTTCCCTGTCGTGAGGAAAATATTACTCACGGAACAATATTGCCGCAAAAATTATATATTTCGCCAAGCATAAAATGGTTGTCAAAGTCAAATTCATAATGTCCGAGAAAATAAAATGGTTGCTACTACAAGGGCTGTGGAGTCGAGCCAATTTTGATCGGCTCCGACTCTAGCATTTTTCATCAACCTCGACTCCGGAGTCGACATTTGACGCCAATTGCATAGTGTTATTTATATGTGTAAAAAAGCTCTAAATTTCAAGCTGAAGTTTAAGAAGTAAAACCCTGTTATCGGCTTATATTGGTGTTATATAAAAAACAAATAAGGAAAGTCGAAAGTCGGTCGTGGTCAACAATATTATACCCTGCACAATCACGGTTGCCTTAGTTGGTAGAATTCTACAAAAAAATGGTAGATTTTTTACAGTTTGATGCATTGGTAGAATTCTTATTTTTTGTAGATTTTTCAAAATATTCCTCTCCAACTAAGAGTTACTTCACAAATTTCCTCTAGAAATATAATGTTGATAACATTTTTCTAAGAAATACAATTTTCACAAAAATTTTATAGAAATAAAATTTTTATTGTTGTTTTTGATTTCAGCTTAAAACCATACATTGACTAAACTACTACGAACCAACCTTGTTATATTAATGAAGATTTAACCACAATGAATTTTCATATTTTTCAATTGGCATTAAAACACAAAAACAGTAAACGTCTCTCTGCAGTTTACTCTATGCGGGGAGTTATCTATGTCAAAGGCATGGGGAGTGATCGATCTGTGCGAATCGAGTCAGAAAATGCTCTCAATTTATTTCTGTCAGACTGTGAAATGCCAGAAAAAAATCACAGCAATGGAGTTGCTACATAATCTATTAATTAGTGCTCCAAAAATATTTTTACTACAATTATTATTCTTATATATATTAAATATGCCTTATGTGAAAACACTACGCGTTACTTTTTGCACTGCATGATAAATTAGCTGATGATAATAAGACTGTTTAATGCCCTGTTGGATATATCAGTGTATAGGTTCCAAAGACAATATTTACAATATGGTTAGAGTTGTAATGAAGCAGAAATCTGGTTTCAAAATTGTTCACTTGACCGCCCAAAGTTTAAATAATAAGTTGGATGAATTTAGATTTATATTTGTATCTTCTTGTGTGGACTTAATCTGCGTTTCCGAAACATGGTTCAGTCCAATTATCTCTGATGCGATTTACCAGCTTCATGGATATAAACTCCTTCGGGTAGATAGGAAAACGCACTTACTGCTTGAGATAGACAATAACATTCTCGTTGGTTGCGTATTTAGACCGAACAATTTAGTAAACTTTGAAGATCTAGTACTATTGATTGGAAATCTCTCTATTCTATACCAAGATGTAATAATTGTTGGAGATTTTAATATTAATCTTTTAAAAGAATCATCCCTGAAGAATGCTATGCTAACAATTGGCCTCCATCCGATTAACACAATCATACCTACCCACTATACTCGTAGTAACACAATTAATAGTTTATTGGATGTATTCTTTGTCAATAGTACCACAAATGTCAAGGTAAAACTCTTGCTTCTGGGGCCATATAAACGAGATATATATGGGAGCTATATCTAAATCTGAACTTATTTTTTCCCAAACTCAAAAGCGTTCTATTCTGACTTGAAACATATTCTTGTGTCAAATTTGGAGACGATTGGACTAAAATAAAACTGCGACCTAGACTAGATCAAGTTACTACGTGTCTCCTTCTGGGTGTTGGAAACATATGTACTAACGTATAATATCCTCTTCTGGCGCAGGGTATAAATAGCCGATATTGCATTGTACATATATGTGAACAGAAAATTTATTTTTTTGAATTAACTTTCTTCATTAAAATTCTATTATCAATCAATTTATGTGGTTGAATTTTATTTTGATGAAAAATATATTAAATATGAAACTATAATTTCCTTTAATAACTATTGGAGTAATTAATTTCGTGATGGAAACCAAAACCTGTTTTTTTTTTGCAAATCCATTATATGAATCAGGTTTACTTTGATAATTTAAAAGTTTTAACTTAGTTTACTAAAGTTATATTTTAATTAAAATGGACTTTTGAGTATTAAAAATTTAATTGAATAAATAAAATCCGTGAGATTTTTTTTTCAGTCTGTTTTGTTTTAAAAATTTCTGAAGTCAATTAATTTTTTATTTTTATGACAAATATTGGTATTGGATCATTTTTTTAATAATAAATTTATTGATTATTTTTTTTTAATTGTATGAATTTTCGAAATACAATCAAGATTTTAGTTGAAAAATTATAGCTGCATTTCTTTTTAAATTATAAATTTATTGATTATTTTTTATTTTAATATTCGAAATACAATCAAATCAAAAGATATATAAATTATAGCGCATTTTTCATGTGTATATACTATCGATCATATCATTTCAAATAAAAATTATAACTAATTTATTGATTAATTTTTTTAATTGTATAAATTCTTTGAATACAATCAAAATTTTATTCGAAAAGGATAGCTCCATTTTTTTCTGTGTATAACTACATACATACATTTAAAACAAAAACTTATATATATTAATTAAAACCTTAGGCTCAACTAAAATCTAATAGCTGTTCTCTTTGTCATATTTACAGTTATATACTCCACATACATCAAATCAAAGAGATACCATATCTCATCATAACATAAAAAAACTGCTTGCAAACCTAAGAAGTAACACAGCCAAAATATCATTGGTGCTAATTTTTAACGAGCTACGTTATTATATCTCTCTGCTTATTAACATCAACATCAAGAGAGCAATATTTAAAATATAAATTTTCATATATTGACTCTCTCTTACTCATTTTACATTTGCTTTAACATTACTATAAAGAAGAAGGGCTTTTAAAATGGGGCCACATAAGTAATAAAATAGTCCCTCTTGGATGTTGGACAATATCACAATCATGAAGCGTAATGCCAGATTAC
>PGFW01008852.1:9580-20772 GCA_003123925.1 Haematobia irritans | reverse complement strand
CTAAACGAATATTTCTTAAGACTTTTCATGGCCAAAGAAACACGAAAGCCGTTAATGAAATCGTGAACGCCCCTGTACGAAACCGTCAACATTTCGTTTTGATTTTTCGTGAACATTTCCGTTTCATTTTTGTACCATCGGTCGTTCAAGATTTTGGAACGTAATTTTTTCTTTTAGTGTTTGGTTTACATTTTTATACCCTCCACCACAGGATTGTGGAATAAATTTGTCATACCCTTTGTAATATATCGAAATATTGGTCTCAGACCCCATAAAGTCTATATATTCTGGGTCGTGGTGAAATTCTGAGCCGATCTGGCGATATCCATCCGTCTGTTGAAATCACGCTAACTTTCGAATGAATGCTATCGTCTTGAAACTTGCCACAAGTTATTGTTATTGATGCACTTCAGATGGATAAAATGCGCCATATTGTACCACTTTTCAGTACAGCCCCAATTTAAACGGACCCCCAGTTTTAACCTCCTGAAAGAGAAAATTTCATCCGATCCTGCTGAAATTTGATATGTACGGTCATAATTACATATCGATCCATAAATTTAATTTATACATGGAGTTTAAAGCAATCAATCTACACGAAAAAAATCGATAACGATAACAAGAGAGAGGCAGAGATTTTTTATACCCTCACTATCAGATTGTTGGAAAAACATAATCGAAGCTCTTGTATGTAATGAAGTATGAGAAAGACAGGATATTCGCGAACACGAATAATAGCTTCATATTAGGGATAATTGCGAATAAGAAGGTAACTCACAAAATATTAAAGAGCACTAAGATATATATCTTATTGAAAAATACTAAATGTACAATATAAGATCTAATTGAAAAAGATACAAAGTATTCATATAAAATGGATATATTAGGCTTGTAAAATTTTTTCAATTAATGAGCGCGCCTAACTAGAGAGTATTACTGTACACGACTTTGCGGTCCTCTACGATTAAAAGCTCGCATATGTCTTTAGACCTAACAGCCTGCAGTTAATACGCCTTAATGGTATGACTCAGACATGGGAATTAAATAACAAGTTTAGGTAAAAATTTAAGAGAAATTGGCTTTCAAATTCTAATGGAAGTGATTAATCGCACATTATTATATAGAGAATATAAATATAAAAAGAGCGGACATATAATACTATGATCTCAGACAGAGGGGAACTCTAGTTTCTGAGGGAAAATCATGGGAGTGGAACTTAAACTGGGTTTCAATTCGACACTATATGGCGCGCATAAAATAGTGATAATTGGATATAAAGTCTCTCTTGGAATATTAGTTGTACATATAGTTCTAGTCTATGTGCTGTTGAAATTCATTTTATTTATTTGGATTACTAGAAATTCTAATAAGGGCCATAGGACTGAGTGCGTTTCGGCTACCTGACCAATATGTCTTTATTGTCTGAATAGAAGAAGAAGCCTGCCATAATACTTTTTGGACAATATCGAGAAAATCAAATATTACCTCTAATATAATCGCTTTATAAAAGGAAATGTGAAAAAATATGATCGTTATCTCTAGAGAACTTCCAAAGTAGAATACGATAGTTATTCTTATCATACTAACACTGCACGTGTGTTGGAGCAGATTTGGATGCTATGGAACTAAGTTGCTCTTTGCTACTCATTTATCAAGGCAGAATTAAGGGTTGTGTTTTCTTATAAAGGGTTGGTTGGAGGAATCGTTCAGATTTCCTCTATTTCGGGAGACAAAAGTAACCCACCAAAAGTTTTTCAGCGGTCTGAGATTATCTCCACTCTCCGTTGCAATAGCTGAATTGTAGCTTGTGAGGTACATCATGTTCTGGATGCGTTTCAAAGCTCGCAATTGATGCGCTTTAATTGTGGTAATACAAACGTGTCGATATTGCGTGGGTGAGCGCACGGTTTTGGGACTCGGATATAAAAAAGAGCATGGATCGCTCATCTCTTGACGATGTGGCAATAGTACCTTATAACAACATTTTGTAGTTTTGGGTGTCATCACCAGCTTGTATTGGACAGTTTACTTTCGACTATAGTAGGCGCTCACTAGATAATATATTAGGACATTGATATACGCACTTCTCTCATATAGTGATCAACTCTGGATAAACCAGGTCACGAGAGGCTGTCTCTCAGTTATTTCAACTTAGAGCTTTGAGAGACTTATAACATATACCGTGAATTAATTCTAAACGTTGGCTGTGCGAGCGCTCTGTAATGAAAGCCATCTTTTACTATTTGGATCTGGTTGAAATTTATGTATGTAGCAGCAGTTCTACAGGACGACACCAATGAAAAAATATGGCGTGTTCCAGTGACGGATCGCCCACGTCCCTTTACTCCCCACCGAAGAAGCGAGAGACGGGGTTCTCTTGGTGTGTGTGATTCTCTCAAAATCTAGAGATGTAGGTGCACAAACGTATCACACATACAAAAGTCGAAGAGGGATCCAAAACAAGGAAATAATTTAAGTACTCCGAGATGTAAAAACTTTATTGAGACCCCCATCCATCAGCAGCACAAAATAAATTAATGCAATTGGCGCACAGTGGTGAGAGGACATCAGCACACAAATTTCATTCAAGCCGCTCAGCATGATTTTATGGGTGACACCTGAAGTATCCAAGCATCTTCAAAAGTAAAATACATAAATGCTAACACCTCAGTTTAGAAAGTTTTTGGAGAAGAATACATACTCTTTCGCACAAAAGCACATCTTTAACACAAAGAAGCACTTTGTCATAAGGAGAATGAATTCTTCTCTGCCAAGAGTGTGTCTCTGGTATTGATATTATAAGAGATACATTCGAAGAAGTTTTATGTAATTGGATTCCAATATTTTTATGTCATAAGACGTCGTGTAATATATTATTCATAAAGCTCTATTTTATCGCGGAGTACCTTATGATAATATCTATTTTTGATATTTATTTCATTATGTTATAAAAAGAAGAGTATAGAGATATCTATATAAGTTTACTTTGCAGCATGAAACAATTTAACTCTTATTAGAATATATATTTTTCGGCTTATGTGTGCGGAAATATATATAATTATGGAGATCATATAAGTCCCTATTCCTGTAATGACAAATTTTTTCGTCATAGTGGGTTTGAAAAATATAATTTTAGGGGGAGTCAAAACGTTTCCGACAAGAAACGTTATTATTGAAAATACTCAATTAAAAATTAGAGTATAATTATAAAAAATTTAATATAACAAATAAGTTACTCATATTCACAAATTCTTTATAACACAAATAATCCAACAGTGGAATGTCATTTTTTTTAAAAATCGTCTATTTTGGAAAACTATGCAAAAAACATGTTTGATTCGAGTTTTAATAAATCTATCAAAGAAGGTGAATAAGCTCATAAATCTCCAGTCGCACACCAGTGTGTACTCTAGGTCATTGAATATGGTGTATATATGTGTTATACGCAGTCCTATATACAAGTGCTCATCGTTAATTCTCGTCCTTTCTGTGGCGGTCAAATTATTTTTGGGCCACGCCCACACGCGTACCAGAGTAAAACGTTTTTGTGTGGTGGCTTGGGAGGTACTCTTGTAAATTAGCTTATATATCGGTCAAGACATGATAGAATTCTCATTGTAGTCAGAAGTGCTCTATTAAAAGAAGTCAGACCACCTTAAATCAATTTATTAGGCAATTAGAATAGACTAGAGTAATTTGTTCATAACCAGATGAATAAGTGATCTTCTCATTAAGTAGACACTGGAGATCAGTCAATAGTTGGCTCTAGATACGTATATCAGTACTATCTTATATTGATAGAGGGGTACACAGAATTCTCGTGAGTATAACGGTATAACTAGTTCTGTGTTATAGGAATGAGTGTTAATTATAGTTGAGATATTTTATGATATGATATGAAGTTGTGGAGTATTGGTTTAACTTTTTTGGATCGGGTTGGAAACCGTTAGCTTTCAAAATAATCAATTGGAAAATAACAATATTATTTACAACATGAACATTAAATTATATGAAAATTGCCACAGTGATTAAATTTATCTCTATAAAAATACACTCAAGTTCATATTTTACTTAAGTCTTTTATACTACATTTAATCTGAAGGATACACTGAGGATAAAACATTTAAATTTAAATGTATCTCTCAATTTATTGTTTATTGCATAATCAAATGTCACAAGTTGTCTGCTGTTGTGGTGTGTGATGGTGAAGTGTGGTGTGTGAGAGGTGGTATCTATTCGGTTTGATCATACTTAAGTACTCATATATAAGTATCAATGTTGTTGCCTTCGACCTCTCACAGAGGATAAGCTGTTAGGACTAATTTACAACCCAGGGCTTCTTAGCGAATTATCATTCGGTCGTGTTAGCAGATGGTCCATGGCTCAAGTTGATCATTTTGTTCTTTGGTACACGTTCTGTTGCTCAACATAAGGAAGACAGAACACTCTGCTAATGTGCGTTATATCAGTTCTGCTTGAATCCTTTAATAAAGAATTTCGGACAACCAAGTTACTCTGCGTTATTGGGGACTATCTTACCTTCAGTCTTCCTATAGTGAAGCGACAGTTTAAGTTATGTGCTATCACTTGAGTGAGGGTTCCGAGTCATCAATCTAATTTGTGTACGTGTATACATTTATACTTTAACATATCTCTCATTGGATATTGTTCTAGGGATTCTTACGGATATTTCAATCGTCACTTTAACAGCGTTGAAATCTGACAAGCCCAATATTGTAATTATCCTTATTGATGATATGGTAAGTGAGAATAACTCTATCTTTAAAAAGATGAAGAATGAATTTATGTAATTGGAAATACAATTGAAGAATACTCCATCCTGTCTGACCAAAATCAACGATCATTTGAAGAATATCTAACAATAATTATCATTGAGGAAACATTGGCATTAAGCATACTATAGGGCGGCTGAAAATTTTTGCATTTTATTCCATAACAAATATTTAAAACAAGTAATGTTCTACGAGTCGGGCGGGTCGACAATATCATACCCTAAACCAACCCTAATAAATTGGCAAACTAAGAATTTGTGGGGTATCATTGAATAGTATTGCGAGATAAACCGCATTTTCTATTCAAGAACAATAAGGGTACGGGAGCATACACAGAAGAATATACAACAATTTAAGGACACTTTCTTTAAAATAATGAAATTTTAATTAAAATAAAGTTTATAAAATCTTTGCTTCATGAATTTTCTTCATTAAACTTAGGACACAAATTTTTGTAATTTGCGTCCTCCGTTAAAGTCCATTGTTTTGAACTAAGGCTAATTTACTTAAAGTAAAGAAGCACATTTTTTGATTAAAGAAATTGTCCTTAAATAACTGAAATATTGAAACTTATATTTAAGACAAAAACGCTTCAAATATAGATAAGACTTATTTGAGGATTTAGCGTCTTTGTTTAACTTTGTTTTTTTTTTTGAATTAAGAAACATTTTTTACTTTTAAGTATCCGTTATAATTTGAATTTTTAACGCATTGTTTGTACGTGAGTACATTTAATTAATAAACTGCGAAATTTGATAAATGAGATCTGTATCCTAATTTAATTTTATTGGTCCTAGATTATTAAAGTTAGATAGGTCGCAAAAATTTTTCTTATTCTAAAGAGCCGCATCTTTCGCTCGGAATGAATCCAATCCTTAAGGGAAGGTTAAGTCTTTGTATCCAGTAAACTTTTTTTGGTGTTAGTTATTCTAGGTTAGGTTAGGTGGCAGCCCGATGTATCAGGCCTGACTTACTTATTGACAGTCCATTGTGATACCACATTGGTGAACTTCTCTTATCACTGTGAGTCTGCCCGATTCCATGTTAAGCTCAATGATAAGGGACCTCCTTTTTATAGCCGATCGACACGGACGGTTCCACATTGCAGTGAAACCCTTAGAGAAGCTTTGAAACACCCTCAGAAATGTCACCAGCATTACTGAGGTGGGTATATTTATATAGGCTCCACAACACAAAAAAAAATATCACCAAAATATTTCCCATTAAAAGATTAATGAAGCTGAAAACTTTTCAATTACAAAATTAATTGATACAAGAAGTTTTTAATCAAACCAGAAACTTAAGTCGATTAGGCCAAATGATTGAAAATGTTTAAATTTTAACTAAAAAAAATTAATTGATAAAATTATTTTTTAATAAAAACAAAATACAAAGTCAATTAAAGAAGTGATTGAAAAGAGTTACGTCTTTTCATTTAAAAAAAAAAAATTGATATCAATTAATTTACTATTATTTTTTTAATCTTTTAATCAAACTTAGACCACATCAGTTTAATTCCACGTTTTTTAATAAACAATTACCTGTTCGAATTAAAACTTTAATTAAAAAGTTAATCCATGTCGATTACAAACTTCACATAATCATTTAACTGATTTAATTAAAGAAGTTTTATTAAATAATAATTGAATCTTATTAACCAGTATAATACGGGCCTGAAGTTGTCAGAAGCCGAATCTTATGTCCCTCCTACACATGGATTGCGATAGACACTTCTACGAAAAACTGTCATCCATATATCGAATTACTTGGTTGTGGTAATAATTACGCATGGCCAGGTATCTTAAAACTTCTTAACACCGTCTTCTAAATGTAAGTTATCCATACGTGGTGTTTATAAGCAAACAAGGGTGATATACACTGAAAAATAAATTGTCGTGAGGCAAACATATCATGCCCTTAAAAATACGAATGCAAATTTAGCTTAGCATTAGAAGACGCATTTCTCTATAATATAAGTTTTTTTCCTTGTCCAAAAAGTCAATTAAACTTTCAATGAAGTATATTGTGTTCAGTTCTAAAGTGATTTGACTTAAAATAGGGTATCATAACATGAAAGAAAATTTTTTTGGGTAGATAGGTCAACTTGACTTTAATAATCCAGAAAAAAATCTTTATAAATAATGAAAATGCTTTAAATTTGTTTCTTTTTGCATCTTGACAACAAAGCAACACATCGTTTCAAAAAATAGGATATGTTTTTCAACATTTATTTTAAGACGTTTTTTACTTAAAACATAGCATAATTTCTACTGAATACCGGAGACTGAATTGGAAAATAAATTTTTCGTTAACGTTTTTAAAAGATTTTGATAGCAGATGAAGAAAAAGCTGAAAACGAATAACTCAATTTGCTTCTTAGAAAAAGTACATCAAAACCAAAATTTACAGTGAGAATTGTGTCTTAAAGTATCTTTACTTGTAATTTCTCCGCTTCTTTGGCTCGGGTTCTTTAAAATAAGGAAATTGTTTTGCGACTAATCTGGCTTTAAATTTAGGAATCTATGAAATTAAAATTAGGATTACAATCTCATTTTATGGAAATTTTTAAATCAAATATGTGTTTCTTTACTTTAAGGAAAAATTTGTCTTATTTTAAAGACTATGCACTTAACGAAGGGACGCAAATTATTCCAAAATAATGTGTCCTAAATTTAATGAAAAAAAAATTTTTGAAGATTACAAATTCTCTTTATTAAATCTCATTATTTAAGAAAATTGTACTTAATAGTGGTTGCTTGCACATCCTAAAAATGAGGATGCGTCATCTTTAATATTACTGCTCACAATATTTTTTTCTAGTGTACCATAACTAATTATGGACGCTACGGACAATATGAGCATTGCTTGATTCAGAGTGTACACAATTACAAAGCAGCAACGTTAAAAAATTTTCAAACGGATTTGGATGAATTCTTTGCTCCTCCTAGAGAGGCTCCGCGGAGGCAAATCTGGGATCGATTTATATGGGGCTATATATTATACGATCATGCTACTAGACCAATTTTTTTGCTTGGTTGTTAGAGACCAAATACTAACACCACGTACCAATTTCAACTGGATCGGATGAATTTTGCTCCTCCAAGAGGCCTCCCGGAGGTCAAATCTGTGGGATCGCTTTAAATATGGGGGGTAATATATAAATATAATAGACGCGATATTATGACAATTTTTTTGCATAGTTTTGCTTAGAGACCACATTCTAACAGCACACGTAACAAAATTTCTAAAACGGGTATTGGATGACATTTGCTTCTCTCAAAGAGGTCCGGTGATGTCACAATCAACCCGGGGATCGTTTACTATGGGAGAGGCTATATATAATTATGAAGCGGATATGAAAACAATTTTTTGTATGGTTGTTAGAGCCACATGATCACTACACCAGTACAAATTTCAATCGCGTCAATCGAAGCCAATTATACTTTAAGGGTCGGATTTAAATCCTGGGGAGCTATTAGCGTAAGAAGTGGTACGATAATGTAACCATATTTGAATAAACCTAATTCGCCGACCCTACATCAATTAAACAAGCTTACGTTTGCCGAAGTTATCAAGTACGGAAGTTTTGTTTCCTTCTGCGAATATATAGCGTGATTTTCGACAGACGGACGGGGCGGACGGCATGCTTAGATCGACTCAGAAAAGAAATATTAATAATACTACCCCTTATCTCTACTGGTGAAGAGTATATGAGCTAAACACTACGTTTTTCAGTCGGTGCTGGAAATTTATTCACTCGTACCTCAGTAATTACTGTTATCAATTTTCTGAGGGGTTTTAAAGCGTTATTCTCTCTAGTGGTCACTGTGAATAATATAAAAGCTATAAAAAGGAGTCCCATAGTCAGTTCAGACTTAAAATAGAAATCGGGCAGCAACTAAGTGAATAAATGAAGGAGAATTCACCGACTGTGCATCCACAATGGAGCTGCAAATAGTCTAGCGAGTGAGTGAGCTGGCCACTAAATTACTAAATAACTACCGATTTCGATGATTCTTTGCACATATAGTAGTACTAAAGAATATTACATTTAGCCTCAAAGTTGCATAAGATCAGTTTAGTAACAACGTATATACGGCCGTAAGTTCAGTTTCTCCGTACTAGAGAGGAAAGGCTTATGTTAGACCATGCGCCGACGTTCTTAAATGTGGATTTGCCGCTGAAAACTTTTTATCTGGAAAAGTCGTAATGGAAGGTCAATTCTTAAAACTTCCCTAACATCCTTGGAGTATATATATTACCATCATGTCACATAAAGTATATATAATTAAAACTAAAACAACAGCCGATAAATAACTGTATGATAATTAAGTTTTGAGAGTATTTTATATATAAAAAAAAATAAAAAAAAAAAGAAATACAATTTTGACAACATTTTCTATAGAAGTAAAATTTTTGACACAATTTTCCTATAGAAATAAAATTTTGGAAAAATTGGTTCTAATAGAATATAAATTTTTGGAAACATATTTTTTACTTAGATAGAAATAAAATTTTACACAAATAATTTTGTATAGAATAGAAATTTTTGACAAAATTTTCGCTAATCAGAAATAACGATTTTGAGACAATGGTTTCCTATAAAAATAAACCTTTTGTAGATTATTTGGTCCGTGAGTGCAACCAAATGATTATGAACGAATATGGACCAATCTATTTTGTGATTGGGTGATACGGCTAGGTGAGTATCGGGCTGCCACATAACCTAACCTAACCTATATAAACCGATCAACAACGTTGGCTTCCGGAGCCTCTTTAAAAAGCAATTTCATTGGATCTGGTTGAAATTTATGTATGTAGCGCCTCCCAACAGCCATGAAAAAAATTGTTCCATACCGGTCGAAGAAGGTGCGTCTTTGGCTCAAAATCAATAGCAAAATCCCTAAGTGAAGGTCAAAAAATATTTAGATCCAAGTAAACTTTATTGAACAAACACTGACTGCCATTCCTGAAGTTTGGAAAATACAGCTAAGTTCATAATAATCCTACACTGAAAAATATTTACCGTGATATTAAATGATTTCGCAACCAAAATTTTAGATGCCGAAAAGTACAAAATATTAAGCACAAATTTCTTTAAAATAATGAATATTTAATTAAAATAAAGTTTATAATCTTTGCTTAAAATTTTTTCATTAATTTAGGACACAAATTTTCTAATCGCCCTTCGTTAAAGTCGCATGGTCTTTGAACAAGCTAGTTAATTCTCCTTTAAAGTAAAGAACACATTTTTGATTAAAGAAATTGTCCTTAAATAACTGAAGATTGAAACTTAGATTTAAATAAAAGCGCTTCAAATATATCTAAGACTTTATTGAAGATTTAGCATGAATAGCTTTGATAATACCGCGAAAAGTGAATGAAAATTCGATAAATGGAATCTCATCTAATTTTAATTTTATTGATTTCTAGATTTAAAGCCAGATAGGTCGCTACAAAATGTCTTTATTTAAAGAAGCCCTCATCTTGGCTCGGAACTCATACCAAAATCCTTAAAGGAAGGGCAAAATTCTTTGGATCCAAGTAAATTTTATAAACCGAGGGTGCAATGGTTAGCATGCCCGCCTTGCATACACAAGGTCTGGGTTCGATTCCTGCTTCGACCGAACACCAAAAAGTTTTTCAGCGGTGGATTACCCACCTCAGTAATGCTGGTGACATTTCTGAGGGTTTCAAAGCTTCTCTAAGTGGTTTCACTGCAATGTGGAACGCCGTTCGGACTCGGCTATAAAAAGGAGGTCCCTTGTCATTGAGCTTAACATGGAATCGGGCAGCACTCAGTGAGAAGAGAGAAACACCACTGTGGTATCACAATGGACTGAATAGTCTAAGTGAGCCTATACCATCCGTCTGTTGAAATCACGCTAACTTTCGAATGAATGCTATCGTCTTGAAACTTGCCACAAGTTATTGTTATTGATGCACTTCAGATGGTATTAAAATGCGCCATATTGTACCACTTTTCAGTACAGCCCCCAATTTAAACGGACCCCCAGTTTTAACCTCCTGAAAGAGAAAATTTCATCCGATCCTGCTGAAATTTGATATGTACGGTCCATAATTACATATCGATCCATAAATTTAATTTCTGGAGTCTCTTTTGAAAAGCAAATTTCGCGAAGAGAGAGATCCGACGCTTTTTTGCTGGGTATTTGTAAATGCTATATGCAACATAGTAGAATTATGTCAGTATGTCTTTAAATCACAATAAAAATTATTGTGAATGACTGGTGTAAACAGATGAAACTGAAAGTCTAATGCCTACATTCATAACTATTTATTGTAAGCTTATCGAAGGAATTTGTATGGTAATAGTAGGTTTAAAGTTTATGTAACTTTTTTGAATACGGGTTACCCCCGTATTCAAAAAAATCAATT
>PGFW01008848.1:0-11317 GCA_003123925.1 Haematobia irritans | reverse complement strand
GGTATTATAAGTTGGTCGCGCACTATAGTTTTTGCAAAACCAGAAGGAGACGAGATAGGACACATTGGTGTCTAATTTTGGCCAAAAATGTTCAGGGTGGTGCTCCTGAGTCGATATTAGAGGTGTGCACGTGACACGAAATTGGTCGTGACTCACGAAAATTTTCGTGCTACTCACGCGTGGAGTCGTTGAGTCCATGCTCATGGCAAACGCGTGAGCCGTGATTAACAAACCAAATGTCGTGCGTTGAGCGTTGAGTCACGAAAATATTATCTTCGTGAGTGTGCAGTTTGAGTAACAGATTTACGCTCACGAAATAATTTTCCTGGCCCTCACCACATACAACGCTTAATGAGTTTAAATTCATTTACCAACTTTTAGTGACACCTGCGGGATGTTTACAGAGTGTAATTAACGCTCTCCGATTTTAATAACATGCTTCATGTTTTTCAGACGCGCGCTAAGGTAAATTCACTCAAAAAATTGTTCGTGAGTTCACGACATTTTTTACGTGGAGTCACGATATTTTCGTGAGTCACGGGTATTTTTCGTGAGTTACGGCATTTTCGTGCATAGTGAGTGTGCGTGAATACAAATTTTCTTTTCATGTGAGTGTGCGTGAGCGTGAGTCCCTTAACCAAACAATTATCGTGCCGTGAGATGTGCGTGAGTATAGATTTTTCCCGTCGTGAGTGTGCGTGAACGTGACGTAATATATTACTCACGTGCACACCTCTAGTCGATACTAGCAATGTCCGTTGTCCGTGAACACATTTTTATAATCAAATGTCTAGGCTCGCCCAGTTCTTGTCATCGACTATCAAAATTTGGCACAAGTATGTGTTTTCGGCTCAAGACATATAGGGTTTTTCTTTTTCCCGGACTTTGTTTTGCATTCGCTGGGAAAGCCGTTGAATTTTTTTTGAATTTCCCGGGGATCCCGGTCAAAGGGAAACCTCTGCTTTGATGTTTGGAATACATTTAGACATCTATGAATAAAATTAGAAATCGCCTAAAGGTACGGTTATAGGCGCTCTCTTGGATATACAAAAAAAACAACATATATATTATGTTGTTCTCTCTATATCAGCCATAAATCATACTAAACGTACGAATATTTTTTGAATTACAAAACATTTTGCAATGGTTAAGGCCAGTCTCTTTCCAGTTACTAGTTTTCTCGAGAAAGACCACTATTAATCATGGTGGAACCTTTTTTGTCCGTAACACTAAAAACTGTTTGGAAAATGAAAGAAAACTTATTTCGATTTCACCATCGGATAAAACTGTGTCCAATAAATGCACATGTGCAGCCAATATTCCCAAAAGGGAAACACTACCATGTAATACGACATTCACATTACTCTTCCAAAATACACTTTAACTAGATTTCAGTTGTCGTATGCTTTAAACCCCAATTTTAATATATTTCAAGCCTAATGTGTATAAGGAATAAATTTGAAATTAAAGTAAACTATCTTAAAATTCGGGTTTTAAAGCATTAACGACAACTGGAATCTAGTTAAATGTGTATTTTGGTAAAAGAGCTAATGTGAATGTGTATTACATTGGTTTAGTGTTATCTTATTTAGGGGAAATATTGGCTGCACATGGCATTTATTGACAGTTTATCGATGGTGGGAATCGAAATTAACGTTTCTTATCATTCCAAACAGTTTCTTTTAGTGTTACAAAAAAATCCACCATATTTAATAGTGGTCTTTTCGAAAACTTATACTGAAGAGGACTGCCCTTAACCAATTTTGTCAAAATGTTTTGTATTAAAAATATTTCGTAGTTTAGTATGATTTATGCGCTGATATAGAGAACAACATAATATATATTGTTAGTTATCCACGAGAGCGCCTTATAACACGTACCATTTTGGCGATTTTTCTAATTTATTCAAATGTCTAAATGTATTCCACATCGAAATGCAGGGTTTTCCCTTTGACCGGAGATTCCCGGGAATTCAAAAAATTCAACGGCTTTCCCGCGAATGCAAAAAGTCCGGGAAAAAGAAAACCCTAATTCTTGAAGCAAAACACATACTTGTGCCAAATTTGAAGTCGATTGGACTAAAACTGCGACCTAGACATTGATTATAAAAATGTGTTCACGGACAGTACGGACATATGCTATATCGAACTAGAGGTGTGCCGTGAGTATATATTACTCACGTTCACAGCACACACTCACGACGGAAAAATACTTAACTCACGCACACTCACGCCACGCATATTGTTTGGTAGACTCACGCCTTCACGCACACCACGAAAAAAATTTGTATTTCACGCACACTCACTTCGCACGAATAAATGCACGTAAACTCACGAAAAAATACCCGCGTGACTCACGAAAAATTGCGTGACTTCACGGAAAAATGTCGTGACTCACAGGAACAATTTTTTTGAGTAATTTACCTTAGGCGACGCGTCTGAAAACATGCAGCATTTCATTAAAATCGAGAGCGTTTATTACACTCATTAACATCCCAGCTGTCACTTAAAATTGTAAAATGAATTTAACTCTTACAGGTTTGTATGTTGGTTGGCAGGTAGGAATTATTTCGTTGAGCCGTAAATCTTTACTCACGCCACATCACGAAGATATATTTTCGTGACTCACGCTTCACGGCACGACATTTTGGTTCTGTTTAATCACGCTCCCCCCGCGCCGTGTGCCATGAGCATGACTTCACGCACTCCACGCGTGAGTCACGAAAATTTTTCGGTGAGTCACGACAAATTTCGTGTACACGTGCACACCTCTAATATCGACCTCAGGGAGCCACCCTTGAAACATTTTTGCCAAAGACACACTGTTTGTCTATCTCGTTCTCCTTTGCGGTTTTGCAAACTATGCCACTAACTTTAATACCCTGTTTCCATCAGTTGTGGCGACAGGGCTATAAAAAGTGGCGAAGTTAAAACCCGAAAATTGTGCATTTTGGATGCTTATACAGCTGTTGGTTCAGACCCTATAGACTATATGTTGTGATTTGGCGGCCTTGCATACTTCAGCAACCGACAAATTTTATTTTCATTATTTTATCAGGTTGAAATATTTGGCACAAATTAGCTGAGACGTTGGTGAGAATTTTCTTCGTTATGAAATATTTTTCATTATTTTATTTTATACTTGCATATATTGTAAAATCAAATCTTTCTTCAAAAATTTTCTTTTATAGAAAATTTTTGCTCAACAATTTCTAATTCGATCGAAAATTTTTCTCAATAAATAGTTCAATTCTATAGAAATTTTTTTTTCACAATTTTCATGTATATAGACAAATTATCTCACAAATTTTCTTTCTATTAGAACTATATTGTCAAAAATTTTTGATTTATAGAAAATTTTTATCAAATATTTTATTTCTGGAAAATTTTGTTTTCAAAATTTTATTTCCTATAGAAAATGTTCTTTCTAATAGAAAATTTTTTGTCAAAATTTTTTTTATTCTATAGAAAAAATTTTGTAAAAATTTTACATTTTCTTTAAGAAAATTTTTGGTCAAAATTTTTTATTTCTATAGAAAATTTGTGTCAAATTTTATTTCTTGAGGGAAATTTATGAAGTACCTCCTGTTGGATGAGGAGTTATTATAGCAAATCTACCAACAACAAGAATTCTACCAACTAGCTAAAATCAGATAATTTTTGATAGGGAAACCGTGGTTGCTGACACCATTTTCATATTTGCGGTGAACCACTTAGAGAAGCTTCAGTATACTCAGAAATATCGCCGGCTGAAAACTGTGCTTCAAAACTGCTGATTAAATCCATGACCCTTTGAATTTGCCATGTGCCATTGCACCACGGTGTCTTCCTACATCAATGTAACATAAACTTTTTTGTAAATTAACAAACCTCCCTTTTCTTTTTCAATGGGGACAATCATTTAGGTTAGTCTGGGTTTCCAACCAAAACCCTTCGGATCTTAGTTCACTTCATATCTACCATAAAAAAACTTAGTACAAAGTGAACCTAAGTATATATATTCAAATCAATTCAACAGTCTGACCATCCTTTTATAGGTTGAGTCCCGAATTTCACATTGCGGTGTGACCACTTTAGAGAAGCTTTTGAAACATCAAAAGTGTCACCAGCATTATTGAAGAGGGGATTACATCCACCGCATGCAAAACTTTTTGATGTTTCTGGTCACACCAGGAATCGACCCAGTGACCTTTTGTATGACACGGTGGGCATGCTAACCATTGCACCGGTGGCTCCCACTCACATCCTTACGTTGACAGAAATCTAAAAAACTTTGTTCACCGCAGGTACTATTTGATATTAAGAGATATAACACTCACGATTATTGAGTACCCTTCGGACAATGGTATCCAATACACAATTGGAAATATATTTGACATTACATTTTGGCCCACACACACGAAATTTTCAATTAATTTCTCAAGCCAATAAGATTAACATGAAAACATTCGATTTTTTGCAATCCTCAAACACAAGATTTCTCATGGAATCTTCACAGATCACAGATATGAAAAATCAATCGTTTCAGCACTCTTTACGGTGATGGATGCTTTGGACACTTATCCATCAGGATTCGCAATCTTCAATAAATAATATCTCGTAGAGTTTTTTGTATTCAGAAGTTAATTTTATTCTCAGATCTTTGTGGTTCATACACGCAAAAAAATTTTATTCTTTCCTCCCAATACCGACAATTTTAGACAAACAAAGTTCGTTTTCTCATTTGCTTTCGCTGTAAGGCAAGGTGTATTTTGGACGAAAGTATATCTTTTTGTGATAAACGTTTATTCTTTATCCAGGATGTAAAAACCATTTATAAGGACTAACTCAAAAACAGTATATACGGCCGTAAGTTCGGCCACGGCCGAGCCTTATGTACCCTCCATCATGGATTGCGATAGAAACTTCTTCTAAACACTGCAATTCCACAAATCGAATTACTTAAGTTGCGGTAACGGCTTGCGATGAGCAGGTTATCTTCACACATTCCCTAACACCAATCTTATCTTTAAATTGTATGATTAATGTCCAATAGATGGTATATATTAAATCACAAAAGATCGATCCAATACTGTATAGATTTGATATAGAATAATTTTGATATACGAAATAAATTTTCACAAATTTTACTATAGAAATAAAACTTTTCACATATTTTCTTATAGAAAGAAAATGTTTTTGACAAGAATTTTCCTTACAGGAATAAAATTTTTAACAAAATTTCTATTAGGGAAATAAACTTTTGGACAAAATTTTCTATAGAAAAAAATTTATTATTTTCTGGCTACGAGTGGCAACCATGATTTATGAACCGAAACAAAAATTTGAACAAATTTTCTATAGAAATAATAATTTTAGCAATGATAGAAATTTATATCTATGAAAGGAACTTAAAATATATAACAAAATTTTCTCTAGGAAATAGAATTTTGACAAAATTTTCGTATTTTAAAAGGAAATAAAAATTTTTGGTAGATTTATTTTTGGCTTAAGTGGAACCTGATTTATAACCGAATACTGCGCATTTTATTGTGTGATTGCGACAATTTTGCGTAAGATTTTGGTCCTATAGCGACCATATGCTAACAACTACGTTCCTTAATTTTGAACCGATCGGATGAATTGCATCCTCCAAGAGTCTCCGGAGTGTCAAATCTGCGAGAAACGTTTTATATGCGGGCCTATATATAATTATGGACGTTATGGACCATATTCTGGCACCGGTTGTTAAAGTATCACATATACTACACCATGTTCAAATTACAACCGATGATTGGACGAAATTTGCTTCTTTCGGAGCTTTGCAAGCCAATCTGGGGATCGCGTTTATATGGGGGGCTAATTAATTAATGGACCGATGTGGACCAATTTTTGCCAATGATTGTTAAGAGACACTATACCAACACCATGATACTAAATTTCCAGCCGGATCGGATGAAATTTTTGCTTTCTCTATAGAGGGCTCCGAGGAGTCAAATCTGGGATCGTTATTATGGGGCTATATATAATTTAGGACGATATGCGACCAATTTGGATCGGTTGTCTAGAAGATCATATCCACACACCATGTATTCCAAATTACAGAACGGTGATTGGACGAAATTTTGTTCTCTTGTGGCATCCGCAAGAAAACATCGTTGGGGCATCGTGATTTATTTACGGCTGGAGTCGGTATATATAATTATTGGACCGATGTGACCAAATTTTGTCGCACGGTTGTAGAACCATTACTCAATACCATGTACCAAATTTCAGCGCGCGATCGGATGAAATTGCTTCTCTTCAGTATTATTAGGTCCTCGCAGCCAATCGGGGGGATCGGTTATAATATGGAGGGGCTATATATAATATGAAATGTGAGACCAATTTTGCATGGTCATTTTAGAGCACATATACAACACACCTGTACCAAAATTTACAGCCGGATCGGATGAATATTGCTTTCTTTAGAGGCCAATCCGCCAGGGACAAATCTGAGGGTCCGTTTATTATGGGGGGCTATACGGGGTAGGACCGTGCATCTCAATACATTCCTACGATAACAACTACCTTGGTTGCAAGTTTCAAGTCAGATAAGCTTTGTTTACGTTCGGAAGTTAAGCCGTGATTTCACAACGCGACCGGACGGTACGGACCGGACAATGCTCTAGTCGACTCAGAATTTCACTCACGACCCAATATATATACTTTTCATTGGGTCTATAGAGCATATTTTCGATGTGTACAAAGCGAATGACAAAGTTAATATACCGCATCTATGATGGAAGGGTACTAAACAAGAAAAACATTTGTTTTCCTGGCTTAATTTGTTTTTCCCTCACATCTTTACTCACATCACGAGCTATTTTTTAGTTCTTAACACTTTTCTGTATACCAACAATGTAGAAGAAATTATACGATTTTATAAATTTTTAAAATTTTTTTTACTTTCGCCTTGACGGAAGAATCGAACCGCGGGACCATGCACTTTGTAAGCCAACAAACCCTAACCATGGCTATGTACCTGTTAATTGGTCATCAATAGATTCAATTATCATCAATAAGTTATAAATTTATATAGCATAGCTTTTGTGGCGCCGCAACGAACGAATAAACAAAGTTCTTACTTTAACAGAACACAACATTTTAGTTTGCACCAGCTGGAGCCAGTGGTTGCTACTTGTCCGACTTGCATGCAAGGTCCCTGGATTCGATCCCTGCTTTCTGACCAAAGTTTTTTGTTTTGTTTGTTTATTTTTTTTATTTTTTACATATATCCGAAATATGTTTCAAATTAACAGTTGTTAATATATTAATTTTTGAACTGTAAATTTGTCTTATTAAAGACCTAAGTTCATGAAAAGAACAGTGTTTGATATAACGAAATGGGCCTGTGTTCGTTGCTTTCCAAAAATAACTTTTTTTTATTGAAAAAATAAAAATTTTGTAAACAAACTAATTTTATTTGGTGATAAAGATTTAAAAATTTTCGAAGCAATTTTAACAAAACTCTAACAATAAGAAAAACGTTTTCGGTACACGTCTTTCCAAACGTTTTCTTTTGTTTTCTTTGCGTGTACCAACATTGGAAATAATTTCTCAAAGCCACAACACATAACATACCACAACCAGTATTGTCATACTCTAAGATTCTAGCTCTCTCCACATATGCATTCGTATAAAGATCGCATGCTTTAATTATCCACAATCACGGATGATATCTGTCCAATCACAGTGACCATTTCAATTTTCCAGATTAGACGATTTTATTCATTAAAAAACAGAGAAAATTGCCCGAGCTTTATCAAAAATGCCATTATGGGATTTATGTACTGGCAAACGATGTGACGTGGCTATTGGTAGCAATAGAAGATGATTTTCATTTAACTTTTGACTTTTATAAATTTTCGACCACGGCTTGAGAAAAAGAGAACAAGAACAACAAACGATAAATGGCGATGGTTGTGTGTTGGCGTGTTGGCGTATACAGTTGGCCCGAAAGCAGCAGTTAGCTTAAGTTCGTTCATACTAACACTAGTATGCTTGCTCTTGGTATAACAAGTGAATAAATGTGCCTGAGTTCTAATGATTATACATTCTCAACGAAACCCTTTACTATTAAGTATCCACCCACACATTCGGCCACATTAAGATAGCAATTTTGGTTGACACTTCATTTTATTTAGAATTGGCCACTATGCACAAACCAACATATACCCACACACAAACCCACTCAACGATCGGTTATGATGCACAACACACACAATTGCTTACAGAAATGCATCACGACGCAAGCAAATCTTCGTCATCAAAAAAAAACTCCCAGTCACAACATGACCACTCCGAACTCATTACGGACAATGCACGACGCCAAGCAATTGCTGGTGCGAAGAATGTATCAACAGGATCAATTCACGTACTAAACGTCATAGAGAAGTAACGATATTATTCGACAAAAAACGAACCACAAGGCGAATGTTAAACATAGACTGAGTTTAAAATGTAACATAGACTCATTTTCAAAGGCATAAGGCAAGCGTGAATGCTAATATGCTACATGAAAGCCATGAAGAGGAGTTTTTTTTTTTTGGATGGAAATTTATGTTAACATACGGTTTTTGGAGTATTGTGGCATAAAAGAATGATTGAATTAATTTATATGAAATCACAAATATATTTCCATATTTTTATAAGAATTAGGTATAAAAATGTCCAATAATTTTACTTTAACTTACCAAATCCGATTTCATAAAAAGATGGATGTCAAAAAACTCGCATTTGATGCTAATTTTGATCATTATTGGAAATCAAATCAATTGATTAATCAACTTAAATAACATTCTAGATGAAAAATATCAGAAGTATTCACTTGCATTTAAAACGGCGGAATATAATAACAAATATTGGAATTATGAAGAGTATGCTACGATAGGATCGGATTTATTTTTAAAATTAATTCTTAAACGGAATGCCTATTCGTACAGACTTACGGTTAATATGGCATGTTATACAATTATCCGATTTACCCCAATTTTCAGGAAGCTCCGTTTAGTGCTTACGTTAGTAACGAACTTTATAACCGTACTATGGACATCCATGAGTGTCTATATATTCCAATATACAGTTAGGAACTTAACTGCTCAAAAATTTTACAGTTAGTTAACGGAGAGGAAGATATTATTCGAACTTTAACTTTCTGTAACTAGGAAGTTAAGTTTTGACGGAGATACGTGGAAATGCCGTTACCGCTACTCAAAATTTGAAAGTCCGAATTTTCACAGATGACATTAAAGTCGACTATTTTTTCTTGAAATACAAATCCCTTATAAAAAATCAGCACAATTTATATAATCAAATTTTTATTACCCACAACCAATTAGAATTGCTGACGGGGGTTATAACATAGTTATTATCATTCCGTTTGTAAACACATCGAAATATTCGATTTCAACCTATATAACGTAAATTATTCTTGATAAGGGAGAAATTCTAAGACGATATACACGATGTTCCCGTCTGTCTCTGCTATTCTGTTGTTTCTGTTCTATATTCACTCTACAGTATTCAATAATCGAAGCATCCGTGCTGAAATTTGCACAAACTCGATCTTTTGTCTGCAGGTAGGTCCAAGTTCGAAGATGGGCCTATTTATCGGTCCTGGTTTTTGATAATAATCCCCATATTAAACCGAACTCACGATTTTGTGGTCTTGGGCTTTATAGAAAATCGTTAGTTTCTTTTAATTCATATTTGCCTTGAAATTTTTAAATCTAGACGGTACATTTTATGACCATAAAGAGGATGTTACCAAAATTGGTGAGTATCGGTCCATGTTTTAGGATTATAGCCACCCATATTAGACACGATCTCCCGATTTTACTTCTTGGGTATATCAGAAACCGCATTTTCACTTTAACCTAAAATTGGAATATCTAGAGGATATTGGTAGCGACCACAAATTAGTGTTTTGCCAAAATATGTGAGTAATCGGTCTAATATTTTGGTTATAGGCCCCCATAATAAGACCGATCTTCCGATTATTATTTGGCTTATAGAAACCGCAGTTTTTATCATTTTACCTGAAATTTGGAAATCGAGAGGTACTTTAGAAACCGTAAAGTGAGGTGTGCCACAATGGTGAGCATCGGTATTCTCTCTCTTCTTACTTGTTTTCTATTGCCTTTTTGAATCTAGATTAAAATTTTGCGTGTATTTTGTAAACTCACCAAAGGAATTTTCAATGCCACATGAGGAGAAGGTCTTAACAGTGGGAATATTGCGATCTAGATCTTTCTTTGCAAGAATTACCCCTAAATTTTCTTTCCCCGTTTCTCAGTCATCCAGAGTGATCTATGTATATAATATATCTAATTGAAGCTGGGAGTTTTCTTCTGACTGTTAATGCCACATAAAAATGATTTTTATTAAGAAATTTGTCCTTGCTCAATATTGCAAATTATATGTTCTAAAATGTAAGTCAATAACCTTTTTCAGGGTATGTTAATGCTCATTGAACCCATTGTCTTTTGGCGAAATTACTGTAGACTACATAAGCTTAGAAAACACGCCTATTATAAAGGAAAAACATAAACCAACTCGTAAATACATATGCGTACTTCGACTATATGACTGATAAATATCAGTTATCAGTAGGTTTGGTGTTTATGTTTGTCTATTTACTTCGCCCTCATCCTCCTACGCCATGACATGCAAATTCATTGGGACTATATCTCTATATTTATGAATTGTATTTGACATATGTCTATGTGTTAGTGAATCTCTTTGTGTGGCTGAGAATATTTTTTGTTTGCTCACTCGTGTCTAATATAGAGTAAAACTATTATCATTCCCCACCACATAATGGGGGTATCTGTGTCTGCCTATTCGATTCGCCTGTGTGTGTGTAAGGATTTGTCATTTAAATGTCACACGCCTTTGTACACCAAACATTCTCCATAGCAATATCCTTTACACAGTGGATACTCCCACCATTGCCACTTGTTGTTAATATTCCATGCCATGCCATGCCATCGTCGTAATCTATTTTGCAGCATTTGAACAGTGCTTAACCCAATTCATTCCACATGACGACATGCTATTCCTCCCTTGTGCCCTCTCCCTTTGGATGAGAAGGAATTCCATGCGAATGTGTTGGCTGTTTTTATCCCACATTCAGAAAGAGTTGCTGCCGATTCTATAGTGGGTAGCCATCGATTTTGAGAGAAAGTGTTCAGTTTTAAATGTCAAAGACTACGCTTATGGATAAGTTAACGATACAAACACGGTTGACACAGTTGGTACACACAAAAAAATAAAATATTTATTTGTACATAAATTTG
>PGFW01008845.1:17406-28496 GCA_003123925.1 Haematobia irritans | reverse complement strand
GGCGAAATAAAATTTTGACAAAATTTTCTATATAAATAAAATTTAAGAAAATTTTTATAAGTAATAAATGGCTAAGGGAAAATTTCTTAATAGAAATAAAATTTTTAGAAAATTTTCATAAAATCAACTCTTGACCAAATTATCTATAGAAATCAAATGACCAAATTAATTCTATTAGGAAATCAAAATTGACCAAAATTTCTATAGGAAAAAAATTTGCGACAAATATATTCTTTATGAATTATGAAATTTCATCAAAACAATTTATTTATAAAATAAAGTTTTATCTACAGAAATAAAATTTTGAGTAAAATGTCTTATTTAAAAGTACAAGTTTTTTTCGACAAAAATTATTTATTAGCAATAAAATTTAAAAATTGTCTTATAAAATTAAAATTAGAAATTCTATAGGAAATATAAATAATTGAGAAAATTTTCTATAGAAATTAGATACTTTTGAAAAATTTTCTATAAGATATTTAAAATTTTAGGAAAATTATTCTATAAAAATAAAATTTTGAGAAATATTTTCTATTAAAAATGGAATTTTAGAAAATTTCTATAAGAAATTAAATTTTAGAATTTTTCTATAGAAATTAAAATTGGGAGGAAAATTATAGAAATTAAAAATTTGACAAAATGGTCTATAAAATAAAGATTTGACAAAATGTTCTATAGAAATTAAAACTTTTGACAAAATGTGCTATTTAGAAATAAAATTTTTGACAAAATTCTACAGAAATAAAATTACAAAAAATTTTCTATTAGGAAATAAAGATTTTTGACCGAGAAATTTTCTAGTTTTAGAAATAAAAATTTTTGGGGAAGAAAACTATGTCTATTAGAAAAAAACATTTTTGAGAAAATTTTTCTATCGGCTATAAAGATAATTTTTTTGAGGAAAAAGATTTCTATAGAAAATATCAATTTTGAGAAATTTTCTATAAATATTCAATATAAAATGGTTTTCGTTGCGATATAAAGCAGAGCATTTTTCATTATACTTAACACAACAATTTAATGAGACAACGTTCAAAATAAATTAACAATTTTTAATAGAATTTTGTGTAAAAATTTTCTTCAAACATTGCGAGTGGCAACTGAGATACTAAATCTGGTAGCTTTGTAAAATGAGGGTATAGCTCGAACCATGTAATGGAATTTTTGGCAAAAAATCTTCTTTTGGCCTGCTTCTAACGTAGTAAACGAACTGCTTCTGTTCAAATTTGAAACGGAGCTAAATATCGTTCATTTTGGGAGCAAAAATCGGAAAAATCGCATTTGCCCATTCTTGAAGTAAATAAATCGTACCAAGATGCTCGATAAATCAGCAAAAATTGGTCAGCCCTGTTCGGGAGCTCATAATTTTTGTCAAATTACTTAAAATTGCAAAAAAGACAAAGTAAGTTGTTCAAAAAAAGTAAAACATGTTTACAAGTTTTATGCGCAAATCAGAAAATTACAAATTTTATCACATCACTTTTCGTGTCGTTTTACGTTTGTTTTTAAATACATATTTTATTTATTTCTTAACAATCCATTTCCATATCCAAAATAAGCAAAATGCACAAAACATTTTACTCCCCTTGATCATATATTCTTACAAATAAAGACCACTGTTTAAACTATCTTCACTAAATATTGCAAATCATCAGGAATTGCAATTATAACTCCACTTCAATTAAATGTGGGACAACATTGTGGAACAAAACATGGCAGCCTACCATCTGATCACGAGATGAATGGCATATGGTTAAAACCCCATTATTAGAATGAATGTTGACAGTTTACGCTTTGGTTTAACCGTTTTCAGTATCCGAGAGAGTGGAAGGAAACCATTACTTGACATTGAAATAAAATTATTAAACAAAACAAATAATATAACACTGAAACATTCTCTTGTTCAGATTTTAATTACACCGATTCCTAGCTAGGTCTATGTATTTGTTTGTACCTATTAATGAATAATGATAAAATGAAAGTGCTGACCGAGAGACTATTTTATGGAATCATTTTGGCCATTAGTGATAAGTTTTCGAAGGTAAACATAACTAAACAAATTCGTTTTGTTTTTCTTACATTTATTGTCTACATATACGTTGGTGTACAGATCTTTTAGTGACAAAGGTAAACAACACAGAACGAATTGGATAATATGACCGCCGCTAAAAGCATTGCATCCAAAGGTTAGAGTGCATGGAGATGAGATTGTCATTATTTATGCGACTTTTAGCAGTAAATAAGGTAAATTACTTAAAGTAAACAATAACCACATACAAATATGTTGTCAATGCGATTTTTTGCGTCGCAAACATAGGCGTGGACAAGATTTTTTTATTACTATTGTTCAAACTTACCGTTTCGTCCAGGAATGAACCGATGGAATGTTGTTCAGTGATTAATTACGTTCTGTTTGTTGATGATGATATTGGATCAACTTGTTGCGTAGAAGATGACGCAATGTTTGTTGAATGATGAGATTATCCTGTCGATCTGCAAGACTGCAATCCATATTAACATATGATTTGTGCTTAAGCCACAGGCAATAACATCAAAGTATTTTATATGATGTTGGTAGGTATGATTTTGTTCTGCTGTTCAAGAACAAGCAGCAACAGCAGCAGTAGTAGTAGGCGACAACAACAACAAACTACAACACAATAACTCTACGGATGACTGATGTGGTTCTGATGGATGGACTATGAAGAGACAGATAGACAGACACACGACAGCGAAATGACACAGCTATATAACACTCACTACTCTATATTTCCAATACATGGATATGGCACACAATGCTTGTATTACACTATTGTGCAAAAGTCACACTTGCGATGGACCGGACGAGAGGCATACACTCAATCACTCTTACCCAAGTTGTATGCAAATAAGACCGATAGGCCAATACCAGGGTCTATCAGGGTAGAACACAAAGTAAATAAACGTCAGGGGTAGGGTAAAGATGGCACAACCTCCCAGAACCCACAAAGTCAAGCGATAAAATTGAAAAACGACGATATACGTTTATGATGATTTCTATATGTTACAGCAACGACAACTGGCTTGACAAGGAGGTAGGAGTAGAATAAGTATGATAATGCACTTTATACAAAAACCAATGGACTAAAGCCTGAAAAAGAGCCGATACAAAATCTCATTCCTTTTTCGAATCAACGAATGCGAGTGAGCGCGACCGAACGAGCGATTCTTTTTCAATTGCACACTGTTATTTTATGTGTATTTATTATTACTTGTTTTTTTAACACCCGAAAACGAGTATTTTTCTGGTTATTTTCTCAACTTTTTTTCTGATGCGTTATAATTTTTTGCGCGTAGGCGGTTTTAAATCCTCAATGGATCTTTGTTTTTGTATTAAACGACCCACAATTTTTCTTGGCAATTTTCACATTTGTTTCAGAAAAAATTTACGGCTTTATGGTTGTGTGTTCGCTTCTTTTCGTATCGGTTCTTTTTTTTCTTCGTGGATGTTGTATTTGCTGTTTTTTATATTGCTGCTATTGTTGTTTATGCACACACGAATGAAGCAAAGTGTTTCTGGGTTTCCTTACACATCCACCCACATAAACACAAAACTTTTAAGATTATTTCCTTAACACCAACAACAAGACAACAGCATGAGCAATAAATACACTACAGACCCGTTTTCTCTGCCTTGCAACACACAATAATAAAATAAAAGAGTGTATTGTTAATAAAAAACCATACACAACAATTTTTTTTTTTACCACAGAAAAAGACCATACACTTCGTTTTGGGTGTAGCCGCAGTCTTTTTGAAATGACGTTGCCTGCTTGTTTGGCCAAAGCTCTAGTAAGAAATGTCATTTGGAGTTGTGTAGTTGGTGTTGAAGAGTACTGTGTTTCTCTGGTTTTTCTACTCAATCGCAGTATATCCACACAACTCCCATGCAGTGTTGTCAATATTTCCCCCCGAATTTGGGGACAACTATTTCAAATATTCGTAATTTGACGAATGGAGAAAAATCTAAATTCAAAATATTAATCTAATTGATGCGGACTGCGATGCGATGGTTATTATACCCAATTTGCATGCATTGGATCAATCCACCAGGGTTCAGAGTAAGGCCATGTACCAAAATATGTATTATTTTTGACGGTTAAAACCATCAAGTTTATGACATGGTTCAAAATTCAACCTTATAACATTTGAATAGAGACGTTTTTCTATTCTGCCCTTGGAGTGGAAACTGAATTTTACAAACGGATGTTATATGTCTACACACAAAAAATTTTTTTCTGATTCAATCACAAAATTAATTGATCCAATTAATTTTTTAATTGGAATGTCTTCAATCACTGAAATGATAGTATCAATTAAAAAATTAAATGACAGTCAATTAAAAATTAATTGATCCAACTAAAAAATTAATTGATCAATTAAAAATTAATTGATCCAACTAAAAAATTAATTGATACTATTAATTTGTGTGATTGATTTTTATTTCAATTAAAAAAATTGTTGAATCAATTAAATTTTTCATTGATTTTTTTTTAACCGAATTAAGATTTTAATTGTAAAAATTTTCGTGAAATTTTTTTATGTGTATTCTTTCACAATAGAAAATATGACTTTTCACCTTTTGGAATTCCAAAAAAGTTAAAAGGGATTGAAGATTTTTTTAAAACACAACTTTACAATTTTTGATATTTAAGCAATTGGAAAAATTCAAGTTATAAACGATACGATCACACTGCGCAAATGCTTGACAGAATATCAAACAATTATTCGTCACCACAGACAAACCACTCGACATTTTTAATTCATATTGACTATATAATATCATGATGGGAGCATTTTCCAAAACTGTATCAAGATATTTCTAAAATGCTTCTGGAAAACAGTTTAACACTCATATTTCCCAAATGGTATAAGCGAAAAGCTCCTAACATTGGTACGTTAACTTTGATAGTGGATGTCAACACGTTGTGATAAATAGTGCAATTGTTATGGAGAAAAGGCAATTATATGGACAGGGATATCATTCTTAAACCTATTCACATACGGGTCCGAAATCTTGTATAAGAAATCGGTTAGTCAAATTATTCGACTTTGTAGAATTTGATACACCATAGTTATTTAAGAGGTCCGGCTTTCATATTCGGGAAGTTCTCATACATGGCATTTGAGATAAAATTAAAGAGCAAGGTGATTTTTAAATCGAAATAAATTGATACACTTCTGTCAAAGTTTTTCCAATCTTCGAAAAATGTCAAGAAGTCCCTTTGGGGTACAGCGATCAGTACTTTCTTCAATTCAGTTTTTATTTTTTTAATCTCCAGAAGCCTTTCTGGGGAAGTGTCTTGAGCTTCCGGAACAGCAAAAGTCACACGGAGCCAAAAATAATGGTTATTTCACTAAGAAGTAGTCAAAAAGAACGTGTGGCGGCACTTTTTGCCCACAGTAGTATCTATCTTGATAATATTTAGGCCTATTAGTAAAATAAAGAAGAAATATTTATATATCTTCAAATCCTAAGTTCCATTGCATCTTTCATAGGGTTTTCGCATAGTATTATCAACTTAAAGTGAGTACAAATGTGTTTTGACCAAAACACTAAAATAAAAGTGCAAAAATATATATGCTGACGGTTAGATTTGTGCTCAATTATGGATGTTAACGATCCAGGGCCTTGATTAATATAAATTTTAAATTTCTAAATTAATCTACTAAAATAAATAACACCGATAACAAGCTTGTTTTCGTCTAGAAAGTAATCGCTTTTTCAGCGCTTTTCATTTTTTTACTTAATTGACATCACAGTTTACAAGTGGTGTAACTAACTGCATTTCCCCCTTTTTGACAGCATACACAAAACATTCATGACAATCTCACTTGGAGCAACACACAAAAAGTACTTTTTCACCACTACATCAACCTACAATTTTCACAAATCACAACTACACATAGAATATGGTGAACACCGACTCTAACTTGCCTTTCACAAATCCTTTTAATTCTTTTCCTAAAATTCCACATTAAATTTAATTGATTTCTAAACGTATTTTAAAAACTTTAGTCGATTTGATCAATTGTTTCTAGTATCTATATTGTTTTCATTCACTTTTTCCCAATAATTTTTGTTGTAACTTCCGTAAACTACATACACAATACGCTATATCTTTCCGCCCCCACAAATGACTAACTTGTCAATTGTCATTTAACTTCTTATTGGAAGCAATGCATCTCATGGGACGTGTTCAGTGGAGAGCTTCATTCAGAGTTGTATTTCGTTGGGCATAGATATTACCAAGGGTACTTTTACACGTTGGGTTTCCTTTAATTTTTTGAAGTTTATTTATTACGTCCGGTAATAACCCGTATTATTTTGGGTTTCCCCGCCGAAAGCCACATTATATTCACGGTTACTTTTTTGAATGGATTCAAAAAATTTAGAAATATAAAAATTTTCGCATTCAAAAGCTCTGGATGCAAACCAGTTTTATTGGTACAATTTGTATTGGAAAAACAATGCTTGCAATTAGGTCTGTCATTCGGGTCGATTTTTAAAATTTCCGGGATTCGGGATTTAAAAATTTAGAATCCCGGGATTTTCCAAAATTATCGGGATTCTTGAAATATTTTAAGTTAAAACAATCTACAGCGGCAAAAAATTCTTGTACCTTAAACCAATTGCCTGTTTCGGTATCAGGCTAACATGAAATATAATAAGCAACGATGAGCCCGTCGTAAAACTACGAAAAACACGACTAATGTACGCGTTCGAATTGTTGTTGTATCCTGGAAACCAGTTTCTGTTAATTGTCATATGTTGTAGTTGACTGTAGAAACAATAAGCATTGTTCGACTGCCCTGCCAGCATTTCAAAGTTCCATTTCAACCTCATCGTTACCACAGACTCGTAAATGTCACTTTCAACATCATGAAAAGTACATCAAAAAAGTACATGCAAGTAATTTGCCATCCCTACTGTTAAAAAAAGCCATTTTTTTTTTGTTGAAACGCCAAGCGCAACCAGCTTGTTATATTTTAATTAAATAAAAACGAAAAATAAAATTCTGAAAACATAAGAATTATACGCTTAAAATTGTGAAAAGGTATATTGGTGAACAATTTGGTGATTTTCCAAATGGAATAAAGTGATTGTTTTTCAGATATTTTACAGGACACGCTGCCTCCATGGAATAAAAACACTGGTTGATAGACGCAGCAAACATGTAACTCGCCTACTTGTAACTCAACATCATCATTAATGCCAAAAAATTATGTTAAATGTAATGTGATAGTTGGTATAAATGTTATATTTTTCAGAATTTGTAAATGTTTAATCAAATTAATAAATATCTAAACAAAACGTGTTTTACTTCGACCACAATGATTCTTTTACAACTATTCTTAAAATGCACTTTTTTCTGATTGTTTGGAGGGTCCCTTATTGGCGTCGTTCTAAATTGATCTATAAAGGCACCTAATAATTGCACTCATGCGAAACATTTTGTAGTAACTTGGCGTGTACAACTTCTCAATAGTGACGGCGCTTTTCCGAACGATTTTTGATGTTCGTAATATGATTGTTTTTCGACGTAGTGGGGATTCTCAAAAGAGTCCCCAAATTCAAAAAATGTTTGGCGGGGTGTTCACCACTTAGGTGAATTTCTACAATAATAGCTTTTCTAAAAATAAATTTCGTGTTGTTGCATTACTATGTAACAAAACGAAATAAAAATAATAAAATAAAATAAAAATGATGTACAGTGGGAGAAAAGATGATTCAATTTGTAAGAGGAAATTTCCCAAATGTTTTCTCCATAAGGAGTTAGCATAAAGGGCCCAAAATTGAGTTATCTCTCCCAGCCAGATCTATACTAAAGACTGTAGAAAGGTTCATTCGCCCGAACCGAAAACATGTGTACAGCGCGTGCTATAGATTTGTATCTGGCGTTTTCTTTTCACTGGGGCTCTATTAACCATGTTCCTTTAATCTATATCTGTCCATGAAAGCTCGGAAAAATAATTGTATAATTAGAATAATGCATTTTTGGACGTCAATTGCCTGTTCGGTATCAGAGCTAACATTTGTGAAATATAATTAAAACCAATTTAGTTTAAAACTCAATTTTATTAACAAAAGAACATTAAGAAGTAAATTAATTGGTGTTTTTCTTTTTCTGAAAAAAGTGCTTTGCCTTCATTTTGTCTGTACAGAATGCGCATTTATCTGTACAGAATGCGCAATGTTACCAGCAACCCTAAAAAAATATATTCATTTGTGCTGGCAGAAAAAGAAATCAAAGAAGGAAAACAGTGGGCAACGCAAACACATCTCGTTTGTTGGCAGTTGCTTGAAAATGCCCGCAATGTTACCTATATGCGTATGGCGCCATTTTCACAACAGAATTTGAAGCGGCTTTTCCGCACTTTTGCCTGTTTTTTAGAAAAGAACCTAAAAAGTACATATTCCCGGCAAAATGCAAAAAAAGTGCGTATTTTTTTTTTTCAAGAAAAGAAAACGCCATAAAATCAATTTCAATTCCAACTCAACAATATGAAGAAAAGAAAAACAAAAAATTATGACAAAAAAGTAAAAAGCCAATTTCTTGATCGCTATAAACGTCTGTAATAATCAAGGCATCCCAAATATATTTATCAGATAAACGCCGATTCTTGATCCATTGGACAAAAATTGCAAGATCGCATGAATTTCCATTATTCACATGAACTCATTGTCCAAAGTGAGGGAACCTTATTCTTTTTATTGTTGCGAATTTAATCAAGGATGTAAAAGCCCAACAAATTAACAAATGGAATTAGTTTTTTTCGGGATCCCGAAAAATCCTGGGCTGAACAGCCACTACTTGCAATTCAACCAATTATAACATTTTTGCGGAAGCAAGCTAAAGCATTCTGTTCAAGAAAAATTAATTGGATTCACTTATAAGATATTAGTATAAATTAAGAACTCAATGAAACCATATTTTCTAAACTAATACAGACATTTTTAGAAAAAAAGTTTTCTATAGAATAAAAAATTCTATTGAATAAACAATTTTTGGCCAAAAATTTTAATCTCTTGAATAAAAAAGTTTTGACAAAAATTTCTTTTAACAAAAATTTTTTATGAATTGAAAATTTTAACATAAATTTTTTACTAAATAAAAAAATTTAACAATATTTTCTACTGATAGGCCTGTTTTTGCAAAAACGAAACTTTTTTACTATGCGTGTTGAGATATTAAATTTTACTAATAGGAAAAAACAATTTGCCTAATTTGGTAGTACTCATTTCTTTAACAAATAAAAATACTTTTTGAGTTGTTTTTGATATAATCAAAACATGCCAAGCCTAGTGATATCGTAAATGTCAAGAATTTTCAACAAATGTCAAATTTCTTACTAGCCGGGGCTAGTGCAATATATACTTCACTCGATTTACCGTTCAAATTTTTTGCGAATAGCCAAAAAGTTTCGGTTTCGAACTGCGCTGCGGAATAAAAAATATTGACTAAATTTTTCATTTAACATAAAAATTTTTACAAAAATTTTTCTAGTGCAATAAAAAATTTCGGAAACAAGTGTCTATTGAAAAAAAAAACAATAAAAAATTTTCTATTTATTTTAATAATAATTATTTTGTGACAGTATGTGGGTCTAATCTCCAATAGATGGCTACGCAGCTAACTACGTTACAGCGCAAGTGAATTAGTTTCGGTATTTTGTTATTTGACCATAACTTTTGTTTAAAACTTAATTGAACGTACTCATTCGGAATTTTCATATTCGGATATTAGTACTCGGATTTTTAAAATATTTAAATACATAGCTAAATATTCCAAAGATATATAGTATATTTTAGGACTATGCCAAATACCCCAGAAAACAACTTAGCAGAGCTGTACCTTTCATAATTTCATCAGTTTTCCATAATCAAGTCTTTTTTTCATTGAGTTTATGATTATGTTTGTTGTACACAAACATGTGTGCTTCTGATTTTTTCTTTGGAATTCAAACCAAGTTACGCCATTGATTTTATTGTATGGATGAGGTTGAAAACTTTATTGAATGAAATTGACAAAATTTCTGCATATTGTTGGATTTGAAACTGAGTTCAAAAGTGGTTATGAGTTCAAAATGTGGCTATTAGGCAGCTTGTCATTAACTTGACATAAGTGACATTTGTCGTAAAAAAAGAGAACCGGTTCGAGAACCTCGTTCGGTTCTTTAATCAACCACCAATTATATCTGTCAATATTAAACAAATTATTAATTATTATTAAACAAATTGATATTTATATGTAAAATTCGCACAAGTTATTAATTAATAAAGCCCATAAGCATAGCGAGTTTTGTGTTAATATTACAAAACTTAATCATTTAGGTGAGATATAGAGAACGAACAAACGACGGGACCACTACTCTCTCACTTCGAAGCCAAACGTCGTCAGTGGTGGTTGGTCAGTAAACACGTGAAGAAAAAAATTGAGGAATATTATTTCTGAAAATTTCTTCGCTTTTTTACGAAGAAATATAGAAAAACTTGTCGAACCCAACGTCCACCTTTGGAATAATCATCGTCCGCAGCAGTTGAATCATACATCTGTAATTGAAAAAAAACTAAATTGCTTGTGAGTAAGAAGAATTCGGTGTGGTGGTGTATATGTGCTGTGTGGAAAATTAAATATTTTTTTAGTGCATTTCTAAAATGGAAAAGAATTGTTGAGGGGGGTATTCTTTCTTTTTATGGCAAATTATATTGTAACAATAGAACGACACTTCGACGGACAGACGGAAATTATTGAATTTTTCAGGGTTAGTTTCCATGGACGGAGCTGGGTTGCTGGGAAAGCGTTACCTGGCAAACATGGGCTATATAAGGTTTTCGGTGTGGTGAATTTTTTGTTACACGTAATTTATAAAGATTATTTTGTAATTTATTTTACAAAATTTCTTTGTTCATCTCCATGTGACATGCGATTTTCAATTCATTGCTCTTTTTCTTATTCTCCCAGTTCTTAAAAACAGTGATGCCAGATTTCAGTTTGAATCAAAGGGAAAATTGGCAATGTACCGGTAAAGAGCTACCACGGATTTTG
>PGFW01008840.1:0-13018 GCA_003123925.1 Haematobia irritans | reverse complement strand
TTGACATGAACGTGAAATTTTTGCATAATAATCAAGGTCATCTTAAGACAACCGAAAAACGCATGGCTAAACTTAAATTGTTGCCAAAAAAAAAGCACACAAATTAATGAAGATTCACATACTCGTAGCATAAGGTAAATAATCGAAACTGATGAATATGAAGATTATGTGACAAGCATGTGATAATCGATGAACAAGTTCATGCTTCCGTGGATCTAAGGAGGCAAATGACGTATTATTCATACTGATACTTTTTTTTATAGATAGCTTCAAATATATTGATTTTGGGTGTCTCACAGCTTTACCCATAACAAATGCATAGTTACCGGAATGGATCTCTTTAGAAGGTCAATGTTTTGCTATCGAAAATACCACAAAATGATTGTGAGATTTATTTACAATTTGCTCCCTTAAGAGACACATGGCAACCATTAGCATAGCTAGACAATATTCCTATGGGAGGCTATAGCCCCTTGCTATAAAATTTATGACTGAACTTTAATGTTTTATTTCATAAAATGAATAAAAAATTTAGATGACATCAAATAATCAACATTTTTTTATAATACAACTTAAAAAGTAGTTCACACTTTTCGCAGCAAAAAAGTATAGGAGTTGTTTCTAGAAGTACAAAGTTGTGCGGCGTTAGAAAAAGCACATCAAAAATGTCCTAACAGACAAAAAATTTCACGAAACATTTTTCGCATTAAAAATTTTAATTGAGTTTTAAAAATATTCAACTTAAAATTTAATTGATGTCAGAAATTTTTTAAATTGAAACAAAAATCAATCACAAAATAATAGTATCAATTATTTTTTTAATTGAATCAATTAACTTTTTAATTTGACCTTCAATTAATTTTTTAATGATACTATTCATTTCTGTGATTGAAGACATTTCATTAAAAATTAATTGGATTGCAATTAATTTTCGTGATTGAATTCAGAAAAAAAATTTTTTTGTGTGAAAGAGAAGTTAATTATTTTTAATACACAGGAAGTTTCTTAATAATCTTTTTCAATATCTTAAATGGGCTATTTTTTTTTTCTCTTTTGTGGTACAAATTTTTCAAATTTCATTGGACTGAGCTGTTGAAACGTGGGACATTTGTCCTAATGCAAGTTCATAATTACCATTTCATGCGTTCTCGCCAGCAAAAAGAGCGTTCGCAAAAAGTATGAAAATTTCTTTTTGATCGCGGACAGTGTGGCATGAAATTGACGCAGAAGACTATGAATGTTAACATGGGGTTATCATAGGACGGAAGATCTCCATTTCAACAGCCGTGTGCACTGATTTGCATCACTTTTCTTAGGTGTGTCCGAATTCAATGTTTTGGGATGTAATAATAAATTCTGTGTATTTTGTCAATAAATAATTTTTATAATTTTAATGAACTTTAACGCATTGTCTGAAGATGCTTACTCAAATATTTTTAAAAATCAGAATTTTTTACAGATTGATTTAGCATTTTTTTCGACAAAATTATAAACGATTATTAACCCATTTAATGAATTGTACTCGTGTTTTTAACACTATTTTAAACAAAAAGTTAAAAGCTTAACCAATAAAGCGTCCCCAAGGCTTATGATCGGCAACATGTATTATTGGCATACGCCTTTAAAAATGCTGCAAATTAAAGCGAAATATAAAAATTGAATTACAAAAACTTCCTGAGTAGTTAAAATAAAGAACATCTTTGGGAGGAAATTTTTGGAAGTGCTTTTAAAGTTGTGCACGCAGAGAAGGAATATGATCACCTCAAACTTGTTTCAAGAGCAAATGTTATTTTGTATGGTGACCCATGTAACATGTTTGCCACTAAAATGTTATTTTCTCGTCAAATATAACCTGGATTGCCGAAATCAGATATGATGATTTCCGAGAAAATAACATGGTTGCGAAAAGCACGTTACATGGTCACCCCCAAAAATACATTTTGCCTCTAAAATATGGTTTGGGTGATCATTCCTTCTCTGGGTGTGCTTTTAGAAGCACTTCCAATTTTTTTGCTGGGTTATAATAAATTTACAATTCAGTTTGTAACAAATCCAAATATCGAGAAATTCTAAGACGACATAACGATATACGTCTGTCTGTTTGTTGTAATTACGCTACAGCCATCAATAATTACGTTATCGTCCTGAAATTTGGCACAGATTCGTGACCAGATAGGTCAAGTTCGAAGATGGACTATATCGGCTCAGTTTTTAATTTAGCCTCCATATAAACCGACTCTCCCACTGGGGATCGTAGGCTTCTAGCAGCGTAGTTTTTATTCCGATGCGGATTTAGAGTTATATTTTGGAATTCAATATAGGTGTGGCCAGATTGGTGTGTTTTGGGTATAGCCCATATAGACCTATCTTTGTTTTTATCCGATTTTCCTGAAAATTGATATCTAGAGGTTTTAAGACCACAATTATTTGTGCTTAATATGATGTGTATTAGTCCATATTTTGGCATAGCCCCTATATGGACCGATCTCCCGATTTGACTTCATGATCTTCTAAAAGCAACAAGTGCGTCTGAAATTGGAAATCTAGAGATTTTTTCGTCACAAACACTGTGGCAGATGTTAGTTTTATCGTCCATTTGATGAAGCATCATATAGACACTGAAATAGTCGAAACTAAAAGTAAAAATTCCAGAATTTACTTCTCGTTATCATACGAATAATGAGAGTAAACATCTGCAGAATTAAGGTTTCAAAAAAAAAAAAACATTGATATAAGTGTTACAATTTTGGCCATTGTTTTCAATTTTACAATATACTCCTTGTACGAGATCCAAGGAAATGTTACCTATAATAATGCAGTATGCTAATATAAGTCAATGTTGTTTTATGATTCATACAGCTAACCTCTTCTGCTTAACATTTCATATTTTATTACTTTAATCACAAAACTATTATGTAATTAAAATTCTGCACGAGTCTTTAATTTCTGAGCAATTTTAAATATTTATTTTTATACCTTCACACTTTTAATGTCATTTTTAGCACAAATAATTCGTAGGCAATCCAACTACCCCGTAATTATTCCGGTTTAATTTTTTTTATAACTTCCCTCTTGATCCATACAAAATCATGATAACGATTAAAAACAAATTGGTAGTCATTTAACGATCACACTCAATAATGGAATTATCGATCGAATCATTAGCCCACCACACTGTCAACAATCGTAGCAGAAACTTGTACGTTTTGAAGAAGCAACAAAAGAAATAGAATTTGCTGGAATCTGTTTTCTTTTAGTACTGAATGCAACTTTTTTTTTATGAGCTACCCAGAACATGGCTGAACTGGTGTTCTATTCTCATCAGTGCAGTACCAAACAAACACAAAATCGTATTTTGCAAAATTGTATTTCTTTGGAAAATTTCGTCAAAATTTTATTTCTATAGAAAATTTGTCAAAATTTTATTTCTATAGAAAATTTTATTTCTATAAAAAATTTTGTCAAAATTTTATTTCTATAGAAAATTTTATTTCTATATCACAATGGACTGAATAGTCTAAGTGAGCCTGAATCTTAATCGGACTGCCACTTTAACCTATTTCTATAGAAAAATTCTGTAAAAATTTTATTTCTATAGAAAATTTTTTTCAAAATATTATTTCTAAAGAAAATTTTGTCAAAATTTTATTTCTATAGAAATTTTTGTCCAAATTTTATTTCTATAGTAAATTTTGTCAAGATTTTATGTCTACGGAAAATTTTGTCAAAATTTTATTTCTATAGGAAATTTTGTCAACATTTTATTTCTATAGAAATTTTGTCCAAACTGTATTTCTATAGAAAATTTTATTTCTAAAAAAAATTTTCCATAAAAAATTTTATTTCTAAAGAAAATTTATTTCTATAGAAAATTTTATCAAAATTTTATTTCTATAGAAAAATTTGTCAAAATTTTTTTCTACAGAAAATTTTGTCAACATTTTTATACCCTGCTCCACACTGTGGAACAGGGTATTATAAGTTAGTGCATATGTTTGCAACATCCAGAAGGAGACGAGATAGACACATGGTGTCTTTGGCAAAAATGCTCAGGGTGGGCTCCTGAGTCGATATAGCGATGTCCGTCTGTCCGTGAACACATTTTTGTAATCAAAGTCTAGGTCGCAGTTTTAGTCCAATAGACTTCAAAATTTGCACAAGTATGTGTTTTGGCTCAGAATAGATCCCTATTGATTTTGGAAGAAATCGGTTCAGATTTAGATATAGCTCCCATATATATATTTGCGCCGATATGGACTTATATGGCCCCAGAAGCCAGAGTTTTACCCTAATTTGCTTAAAATTTTGCACAAGAAGAACAATTAGCACTATAGTCAAGTGCGCCAAATTTTATTGAAATCGGTTCAGATTTAGATATAGCTCCCATATATATCTTTCGCCCGATATGGACTAATACGGTCCCAGAAGCCAGAGTTTTACCCTAATTTGGTTGAAATTTTGCACAGGGAGTAGAATTAGCATTGTAGCTATGCCTGCCAAATTTGGTTGAAATCGGTTCAGATTTAGATATAGCTCCAATATATAGCTTTCGGACGATTTACACTCATAATGACACAAGAGCCAATTTTTTTGCCTCCGATTTAGTTGAATTTTACACAGGGAGTAGAATTAGCATTGTAGCTATGCGTGCCATATTTGGTTGAAATCGGTTCAGATTTAGATATATCTCCCATATATAGCTTTCGCCCGATTTACACTCATATGACCACAGAGGCCAATTTTTAACTCCGATTTAGTTGAAATTTTGCACAGGGCGTAGAATTAGCATTGTAGCTATGCGTGCCAAATTTGGTTGAAATCGGTTCAGATTTAGATATAGCTCCAATATATAGCTTTCGGCCGATTTACACTCATATGACCACAGAGGCCAATTTTTTGCTCCGATTTAGTTGAAATTTTGCACAGGGAGTAGAATTAGCATTGGAGCTATGCGTGCCATATTTGGTTGAAATCGGTTCAGATTTAGATATATCTCCCATTTATAGCTTTCGCCCGATTTACACTCATATGACCACAGAGGCCAATTTTTAACTCCGATTTAGTTGAAATTTTGCACAGGGAGTAGAATTAGCATTGTTGCTATGCGTGCCAAATTTGGTTGAAATCGGTTCAGATTTAGATATAGCTCCCATATATATGTTTTTCTGATTTCGACAAAAATGGTCAAAATACCAACATTTTTCTTGTAAAATCGCCACTGCTTAGTCGAAAAGTTGTAAAAATGACTCTAATTTTCATAAACTTCTAATACATATATATAATCGAGCGATAATCATTAAATAAACTTTTTCGAAGTTTCCTTAAAATTGCTCCAGATTTTAAACGTTTCCCATATTTTTTTACTAACATTGTGTTCCACCTAGGGGCATTAGCCGACTTAAATTTTGAGTCTATAGATTTTGTAGAAGTCTATCAAATTCTGTCCAAATCGAGTGATATTTAAATGTATGTATTTGGGACAACCCTTTATATATAGCATCCAACACGTTTGACGGATGTGATATGGTATCGAAAATTTAGATCTACAAAGTGGTGCAGGGTATAATATAGTCGGCCCCGCCCGACTTTAGACTTTCCTTACTTGTTTTTTAACTAACATTGTGTTCCACCCTAGTGCATTAGTCGACTTAAATTTTGAGTCTATAGATTTTTGTAGAAGTCTATCAAATTCTGTCAGAGATGGATTGATATTAAAATGTATATTATTTGGACAAACCTTTATATATAGCCCCCAACACATTTGACGGATGTGATATGGTATCGAAAATTTAGATCTACAAAGTGGTGCAGGGTATAATATAGTCGGCCCCGCCCGACTTTAGACTTTCCTTACTTGTTTTCTTATAGAAAATTTTGTCAAAATTTTTTTCTATAGAAATTTTGTCAACATTTTATTTCTATAAGAAAATTTTGTCCAAAATTGTATTTCTATAGGAAATTTTTCCAAATTTTATTTCTATAGAATTTATTATTTTTTTTTTTTCAAAATATTATTTCTATAGAAAATTTTGTCAAAATTTTATTTCTATAGACATTTTTGTCAACTTTTATTTCTATAGAAAATTTTGTCAAAATTTTATTTCTATAGAAATTTTTGTCAAACTTTTATTTCTATAGAAAATTTTGTCAACATTTTATGTCTACGGAAAATTTTGTCAACATAATTTTTCTATAGAAGATTTTATAGAAATTTTATTTCTATAGAAAATTTTGCCAAAATTTTATTTCTGTAGAATTTTTTTTTCAAAATTTTATTTCTATAGAATTTTTTTTTCAAAATTTTATTTCTATAGAAAATTTTAGTCAAAATTTAATTTTTATAGAAATTTTGTCACATTTTATTTTATAGAAAATTTTGTCCAAAATTGTATTTCTATAGAAAATTTTGTCCAATTTTTTTTCTATAAAATTTTTTTTCAAAATATTAGGTTAGGTGGAAGCCCGATGTATCAATCTCACTTAGACTATTCAGTCCATTGTGTGATACCACATTGGTGAACTTCTCTCCTATCACTGAGTGCTGCCCGATTCCATGTTAAGCTCAATGACAAGGGACCTCCTTTTTATAACCAAGTCCGAACGGAGTTCCACATTGCAGTGAAACCACTTAGAGAAGTTTTGAAACCCTCAGAAATGTCACCAGCATTACTGAGGTGGGATAAATCCACTGCTGAAAAACTTTTTGGTGTTCGGTCGAAGCAGGAATCGAACCCACGACCTTGTGTATGCAAGCGGGCATGCCAACCATTGCACCACGGTGGCTCCCTATTCTCTACTGAAAATTTTGTCAAAATTTTATTTCTATATAGAAAATTTTGTCAAAATTTTATTTATATAGAAAATTTTGTCAAAATTTTATTTCTATAGAAAATTTTGTCAAAATTTTATTTCTATAGAAAATTTTGTCAAAAATTTATTTTTATAGAAAATTTTGTCAACATTTTTTTTTCTATCGAAAATTTTGTCCAAGATTTTATTTCTATAGAATTTTTTTTTTTTTCAAAATATTATTTCTATGGAAAATTTTGTCAAAATTTTGTTTCTATAGAAATTTTGTCAAAATTTTATTTCTATAGAAAATTTTGTCAAAAATTTATTTTTATAGAAAATTTTGTCCAATATTGTATTTCTAGAGAAAATTTTGTCAAAATTTTATTTCTATAGACATTTTTTTCAAAATATTATTTCTATAGAAAATTTTGTCAAAATTTTATTTCTATAGAAATTTTTGTCAAAATTTTATTTCTATAGAAATTTTTGTCAAAATTGTATTTCTCTAGAAAATTTTTTGAAAATTTTATTTTTATAGAAAATTTTATCAAATTTTATTTCTATAGAAAATTTTATCAAAATTTTATTTCTATAGAAAATTTTGTCAAAATTTTATTTCTATAGGAAATTTTGTCAAAATTTTATTTCTATAGAAAATTTTGTCAAAATTTTATTTCTATAGAAGATTTTGTCCAAAATTTTATTCCTATAGAAAATGTTTTTCACAATATTGTTTCTATAAAAAATTTTGTCAAAATTTTGTTTCTATAGAAATTTTTGTCAAAATTGTATTTCCATAGAAATTTTTGTCAAAAATTTATTTCTATAGAAAATTTTGTCAAAATTTTATGTTTATAGAAAATTTTGTTAACATTTTATTTCTATAGAAAATTTTGTCCAAAATTGTATTTCTGTAGAAAATTTTGTCCAAAATTGTATTTCTCTAGAAAATTTTTTCCAAAATTTTATTTCTATAGAAAATTTAATAAAAATTTTATTTCTATAGAAAATTGTTAAAAAATTTATTTCTATTATTATTATTTATTAAGTACCTCTTAGTTGTAGAATAATATTATGGAAAACCTACCAAAACATCAAGAATTGTACCAATCTGTAAAAAATCTACCAATTTTGGTGGAATTCTACAAAAAAAAACTTTTGGCACTGGTGCACTGCAGCATAAAAACTACCTTATTAATAACATAAAAAATTACCTCAGTAGTTGCAATCAAAAAAATTACATAAAGCATGCAATGATCTTTGACGAATTATGATTTTACGCTTATATAAATTTCAAAATTATCAGTGTTTAGAGAACCGAAATTAAACAAAATAAATGAATTGAGGATACAAATGTGATATGCACCAAAGCATCACCATTACGAATTCTAGGTCTACCATATGTTTTTTTTTTTTTTAAGATTCCCAACATGTAATTAATGATTATCATAAAGCTTAAACTTTTTATGTACATATGTAAACATTGATTTCTATTTTTTTTTTTTTTGTTTTTAATTTACAGCCCTCATCTCGACCTGAATCGGATTTCACATTGGATTTGCCAAGAGCCGAACAGTTGCGCATAAAAATGGAGAAAGAGAAAAAATTCCGCCAAAGATGTCGTGTTATTACAACATTTTTAAGTTTAGTCTTCTTTCTGTTGACAGTTATGGTAGTTAGTCTTGTACTGACCCGTGGCAAACGTATGTTTGGTAGTATGATTTAAGTCACGATAGTCCGTAGATTCATCCCCCCCCCAAGTTTTGCGTTGCTCGCACCAAACTTTTATTCATACAACAATTTCGGTATCTGAAATTGATCTTATAAGATTCGTCTAAGATAAAATCAAAACTAAGATAAATATGTCATCGATCACATATTATGATGTTAACACATCTGGGATTTGACTCGAAATGTTGGATAGCGATATTATTTATCGAATAAAAGTATAGTGCGAATGGCGTATTACCCATTTATATTGACAATTAAAAACTGTTAAACATAGTTATTACCAATTTATATATTTAGGGTTTTTTTGCAATTGAAAGTAGATAGATATGACCTACTGTCAAACCACTCTGAATCTTAGATTATGGAAATGTTAAATATTTTTAGGTATCTGACTGGTTTCTTATCCTCCGATTTAGATTTGAGCGAAACCGGGACACAAAACACCGGTTAGTAAAACAATTTCAAGAGACATGGAGAAACCGGTCATTTCTGTTCCCAGGACAAATAATCTAGAAAAAAACAAAAAACTTTTTGATAAATTTATTCAATTTAAATACTTACACCCGTATATTCAAAACAATTTACTGACAGCTTATCGAACAAATTTGCATGGTAAATGTAGGTCTAAAATGTAATTAAACTTTTATGAATATGGGAGTTAACTTTTCACTATGAGCATGCAACCCTGAATTGTGGGATATAGGTGGTGTTTGTTTCGGGCACCACTGAATTATATGAGTTAAAGGTATTACACACATGTGATCACAGCTACTTGCTAAATTCTATCCAATTGTCAACACACATACGTATAAATTGTTGCCCTATATTAAAATGTTCTCGTAAAACAGACAACTATAATAGCTTAGTCCTCCGATTGGTACTTAACCGGAAGATATGCCACCGGCTATTTACATTTTTTATGCGATCAGCTGCTTTATCAGCACGATAAAAAAATAACAAGAAACAGTTGAAATCAGCTGGCATTACGATCCTTACGATCTTTAAATAAGTGGAATTTCATGTGTTTGCAGATATACCTGAGTAATACGTGAAGTAATAAAAATTAGGCTTTTCTGAAGTAGGGCTGTACTCATTGATATACCCTTATTAATGGAAATATTTTTAGTATAGATTCAGAGAGTGAAGAAAATGCATTTCTCATCGGTGGCTCTGTATAGATTATCGAAGAGCAAACATAACCCCAAAAGTTTTATTATCACTCTAAAAAATTATTCATGATTTTTTTTGTCAAAATAACGAATTAAGTCACAAAAAATTGGAAACTTCTGTAACATTTTTTATGAATATGACCCTCAGGATTGCTGAAGATTCTGTGCCTTAAATATGCGTTTTTAGTTTTGTTCATGTTTGAAATTTTAAATTAATTAGATATTTTTCAAATTGACTATATTTTTCACCAATGATGTTTTTCTACTCTTTATTAGAGATTACAAACATTGCATCCCTTACTACAACGCTAGGATTTCTTTTCAAATTGTAATGATGTATGTAAATTTTAGTTTTAAATATTATAATATATTTTATTTTTGTATAATCCCTTTTTATATATGGCAGCAGTATTGTTAATAAATTATTTTGTGATGTTAGTTTATAAGTATGGTCTAAACAAATAAATAAATAACATATTGTCGTATATGTAAATATTTCCTTTTTTACGAAAAACAAAAATAGTTAAAAAAAAAACAAACGAAAATCTTATTGTTTCTATGCATATAAGTAGAGCAAAAACCACACTAAAAATTATTCAGTTTTAAATCGATATAATTTTATTTTATAAAAGAAGGAATGTAACTGCAATTTATAGTCTTTATGCAATAACAATAAAAAAATTAAAAAAAAAATATTTTTGTCTTGTAGTTGTTATTCATTTATGATGTGCTTAATAATTTTGTTATCTTACTATAAAATAACAATAATGGTGTATTTCGTGTAGAAGATTTTGTAGAGCAATTTAATCCAAATAAATTTTGGTATTTCGACAAATACATTCGCTATTGACCGACACATTCGCCGATGGCCTCGGCTGGTTTCAGAGAGAATGAAGCCGACCCATTTCTATTGGCGGCGGCTGTACTAAAATTTTGCCTCCGGCGGGGACGGCTTGACGGCTAAGCCGATATAAATTCGTAGGTTCGGCGGCGGACATTTATCCTCTATAAATTCAAATTGAGATTATCGAAATGGTTATGAGATTAGTTGTCCCACCAATTAAATTTACACGTCATTCAAATCTTTTGAGCAAGAATTTTGCGAAATTGACATTGAAATTACTATAGAAACCTAATATTGTATAGTTGGGGATCGAAAGTTCAAAATTTTATTACATAAATTATTAATATATTTCTGTTCTTAATAAATATTTTTGATTAATTGGCAACTAAATTTGTGTCGAAATGAGCCAACATATTTGGCGGCGGCGTCGAATGACAAAAAATAGTCGGCGGCGATTGAAATCAGCGGTGCGACTCGGCGGCATATGCGTCTTACAGACTATAAGTTTTTTCCGGACGGAATGTCTATGTTTGTAAAGAATCTTACCGTGTGTCCAACCCTGCCAACATTTGTCGAATTTGACGGCACTTCTTAGAATCCCCATCACGTCGAAAACAGTCCTATACGATTTCTAAAACTCGTCGGAAAAGCGCCGTAACTATCGAGAAGTTGCCAAGTTACTACGCCAAGTTACTACAAAAAAGCATCGCATGAGTGAAATTATTAGGTGTCTTTTACAAATATTACAAAAAGTACATTTTAAGAAATGAAATGGAACTTTGAAATGCTGGCAGGGAATCGATACTGTTATTGTACAATTAATCCCATCATGTGTATGGTTGCGTATCATCGTACGTATGTACGTTGGCAACACTCGCTTAGAAGACACAACCCTGTTATACCAAATTACTGAAATTGGTAACCTGTTCCCAAAACAAAATAAATATCAATTTTTGTCCAACTAAACAATTATTAACAAGGAATTTTTAACTACTACACAACTATTAACGAAAATTGCAAAATATTTACAACGTATTTGTATTAAATGTTTATTTCTGTATATGTGACGAAGAATTTTCATAATGAAACGCCAACAGTTTATATGTGTCATTACAACAATATTGGTCATTACCACCACACAAACAACAATTGGTAGCGATGATACCGGTAAAAAGACTGTAAAAAAAGATTTGGAAAAGGAAAATCAGTCGTTAGAAACGACGTCAATGCCACACATCGACAATAAACCTCATATAGAAAATGCTTCCTCGTCAAATATAGGTTCCGATACAAAGGAAATCGACAAAAAACCAGATGAAAATATTACTAAAATTTCTGCCACCGATAAGAAAGAGAATGCTGTTGTTCCTTCAACAGTTCCAGCATCCCATTTTTTCCATCAAGACGAAGTGATAATGCAAAGTAATGAAGAAATTTCGGATTCCTTGAAAACTGGTTTCTATTTTTTCGTGGCCTTAAGTTTAAGTGCTGTATTATTTATTATCTTCAAAGTTTATCGGTAAGTGGTATATTTGCATTGTAATTCATTTTTCATAATGGGATCCAACAGAAATGATTCCGGAAAAAACACAATACTCAAATTTTTGTTATTTTTTAACAAATTGAAATATCAATATCAATCTGCAATATTGATCATCCTTAAACGCGTTGGCTGATTAATTAAATAAATGAATAAAAAACTAATCCCGATTTTAAACAATTTTCATTGTTTTCTCATACCATAAAAAATAACCGAATGAGAAGCCAGATATAGTTTATTATCAATTATAATTTTCCTTGCAGGCTTCGTCTATCTCGCGCCGAACGAAAATATGGTGTTCAAGGTGATCGTACTACCCAAGAACTTACACCCCTACCTATAGGCATCGAAGATGGCCATAGTGAAGACGAGGATCAAACGGTATTCGAATTGAATCGTCAAAACATTCGAATATTATGAAATGTGTATAATATGTACGTCGCTAATAGACTTAAGAGTGTGGCAAAATCCTGTAATTACTTTAAATCTACAATATATATTGTTCTAAATATTTCTCCCACTTCTCAATTTTGATCCCTTAAGGTTGGTACTATGTTCGATTTTTTACCAAAACTCTAAATTGGAAGTGCAAAAATATATATGAAGACGGTTATATTCATATCGTGGATAGAAAAGTCTTAAAGCATAAACTGTGTATTATTGTGAGCGATTTTTATCAAATCTTGTCATATCATCATGGATGGAAAAGATCCAGGGCATTAACTGAGTAACTCTTCGTGTTTCAAAATTGATTGACCAAAAAAGTAGCACCCCAACTAAGCTGGTTTCCGCAGGGAAAATCGAACATTGTACCCACCTTTATATGTAATTGTCGTTGCAACCTTACCTGTGGTACTGCAGTTCCATGCCAAAAATTGAACTCATAAAAAAAGAGAAGACTCTCTAAAAAGATATACCAAATATATTCTATGTTTAGTTATT
>PGFW01008833.1:732-11374 GCA_003123925.1 Haematobia irritans | reverse complement strand
AACCTCTTATTTTATCAATCCGATCTACTCCCCAAAGGGTTGCTAAATGTAATCTTCTATAGCACTAACTATATGTGCAAAAAACTATCGAAATCGTTCAGATTTAGCTTAGTCCATATATATGTACGATTTTTCAAATTTGGCCATAAAGCCCTTATTTATAACCGATCAAATAGCAATAGCACCAACTGTATCATAGCGATAGCACTAACTGTAGTGCAAAATTCATCGCAATCGGTTCAGATTGAGAATATAGCTCCCATAGTATATATTATATCCCGATTTTCCAAAATTTGGCATAGACACCTTAGTTACTTAACGATCTTACTCAAAGTTGGCAAGATCCAGTCCTTAATAGTATGAATGGTATGTGCAAAATTTCATCGAAACGGTTCAGATCGCAGTATAGCTCCAATTTGTATCGCAGATTTTGAAAAGTTTGTTATTAGGACTTATGTTTGACCATAGAGCCTCATTTCTTCAACTGATCTTACCCAAAATTTGCACAAAATAAACCTTTTGTGGTATTAAATAAAACCCGCAAAATATTATGCAAATTGCTTCAGTTTACATATAGACTTCCGATATATATGCATCGTCGATTTCCCATTTGGCCATAATACTCTTATTATTACAATGAATACTCAAATTCAAATTTGATGTACTAGCGGTCGCTATTTACTACGTCACTTGAGCTCTTACGATAGATGTTGCTCGATTTTACAAATTTGGTTTATTACCCACACTATTGGAGCGATTTCCCGTTTTTATAATGGGCTCAAAATTATTGGCATACACAATTCCCATACGTAGGTTTTTATAATATTTAGCGTCTTTGTAGAACGTAGGCGCCAACAATTGTAGGGATTTTTACTCAACATAATTGTAATATTGAGCTATAGTCAGATTGAGACAAAGCACTCATAAACATGTACCCCATTTCTTCTTAAATATAGCAATTTCGTTTATCTCCCAGACCTATATCCAATTTACCCCACAATGCTTATGTATTATAATTCGTAAGTGGTGGTTTAGGTATATATAGTCGACCACCACCCGACTTTCTACTTACTTACTTGTTAGAAATAATTTTTCATTTTTTCTAGGAAAATTTGATCTCAAAAATTTTTCAAAATTCACAATTTTTTAGGAATTTGATATTGCATTTTTTTCGACAAAATTAATTCATTTGTACTGTACGATTTTATTAATTTCTCTGCTTTAACCTATTGTAAACAATAAAAGTTTAAATTAACATTTTATATTGAAACAAGCGAGTTATAAAAAAAATTGATTAAAAAGAACTTCCTGGCCTTCTTTGGAAGGACATTTTTACAGTGCTTTAAAGGTTTTCCTTTAGAGAACATCCAAATTTGTTTGCTGGTATATATCTGGAGGTTAAACTAGAAGTGCCCATATGTAATAGTGACTTTTTGTTATGTGGTATCACAATGGACTGAATAGTCTAGAGTGAGCCTGAATCTTAATCGGGTGCCACTTTAACCTAACCTAACTGATATCTGGATGTGCAAATTTTACCTGATCCGGGTTGATTTGTTACGTGATTTCAGTATATGTTTTCTACTAATCATGCAAAAATTTGGCTATAATTACCCAGCAAACAAATTTGGAAGTTCTTCCAAAGGCACAACTTTAAAAGCACTTCCAGAAGATGCACTCCCAATTATGTTCTTTATTTTAACTACGCAGGAAGTTCTTTTAATTCAATTTTTTATAACTTGGTTTTTTCATACTTTTAATGGGTAATTTTAACTTTTTTTGTTTCAAATTGGTTAAAAACAGTTTAAGAATTCATAAAATTATTTAAATTTTGTCGAAAAAATGCTAAATCCAATCTGTAAAAATTTTGAATTTTTGAAAATATTTGAGGTCAAACGTTTCAGTCAAGCGTTAGAGTACATTAAAAATTATAAAAATTATTTATTTGACAAAATATCACAGAATTTTTTAATTTACTTCTAAAACATTGAATTCGGATCACACCTAAAGAAGTGATGCAAATTCAGTGCACCGGCTGTTGAAATGGAGGACTTCCGTCCTATGAGAAGCCCATGTTAACTTCGTCGCTTCTGCGTCATTTTGCACCACTTCCCGATCCAAAAAGAACATTTTCATTACTTTTTTGGCGACGATTTTTTGCTGGGTATATATAGGAATCTCATTGAGAAACAAATTTCACCCGACCCTGTTGAAATTTGGCTCTCTAAGTGCTGTGCGAAAATTGGTTCATATAGGTTCATAAATGATTATACCCCCATGTTCCAGTTTTCGGAATCGTAAATCGCACGAATTTATTTCTTATAACTATAAAACCAAGGTTTTCTCGCACTCTAATCCACTTGTAATTTGAACTACTCATTACGAAGAACTATATTACGATGATTGTGTTTACAAGTTTCACGTTAAGAATTATAGTTCAAACTAAACTTTTGCTATTTTGGAATCATGGGGGATAGAAAATTTTAGACAAGCAAAGTTTTTTTTGACGGTAAAGAGTTTTCTGTAGAGGCAAATAAGAAGAATTAGTGACAATCGTTGAATGTCATATCACAAATTTGGGTTTGTTTAGCTCAAAAGAAAATACATTGAATGAAAGGGGAATTTCGTTTGTCTAAAATTTCTTTCCTGAGGAAAGTATTTTTTATTGGTGTACATAAAATACGATCTGATTGAACTTACATACGTATATACCTGTTTTAAGTTTTTTTTTTAAGCGCAATGTTTAGGAAACTTTCTTAGAATTCACCATTGGCTAGACGTAGGAAAGCTTTTACATATTTCGGACCGTTATCTCTTCTTGCTGTACGAAACCAAATTCTATCGGCTTGTGAATCCAAATATCGGAGCAGGATATATATCTCCAATTATATTAAGTTTTTTTATATTAATATATTCGGCCACAGAAATTAATTAAATTTCTCATTTTTATCTTTTGCAGAACTTATACGCGTATGTTCAGGTAAGAGTAAAGAATTTTTTATTTTAATTGTATTCATGGCCAACGTACGGTCACGTATTTCCTTTGCAGTGAGGTCGATGAGTTACGTTGAAAAATATCCTTTAAACATCGATATAAATCTCGATTACCTTCTACTTGGCGATTTCATTTCTTTTAACAAAATCATCACTTACAAATCCAACAAAGTTTGCCTACCAAGAAAGCGAGAAGACCTTTTCATATACACTCACAAAAAACACATACTCTCAACACAAAAAGAACTTCATGTATATGTCTATTCCCTTCAAACATTTGCAATCACAAATGACTCGCTAACCACTCGACCTAATAAATAAGCTCGAAATAATTTATTCGATTTCAACTAACAAATTTCCCCCGGTGTTTTAGTGAAATCACATAGACCTTCGCAACTCGATGATTGAGCGATGAGTGGTAAACCACAATGACAGGGCATAGAGAAATCAATTTAAAAACATAAATTACTACAACCAGAAATCATTAAAAATTTATATTTTATTGATGCAACACAAGCAATCGTGTATTGGCATAATAAATAGAAAAGGCAATGTGAAGGTGATTTTCCTTTATTGCTGTTTACCATCCTTGGTCAAGTGGTAAAAGGATATTCCTCCCAAGTGGACCGATAGTTGAGAATAGGTTTTTGTTAAGTTAGTGTGCGTATGACAGAGTGTGTGTGTGAGTGTTCGTTTGTGGCTACGTGCGCATTTATGGTCAGGTACAAATTTGTTGCACAGTTGGACGTATATCTTGATTAGGTTAGAGGGGCTTATGGGAAAAAGGCTCTGTTTGACAGCAAAAGAATCCAAAATGAAGCAATAAATATTTCCTTTGAAATTTCTTTATACGTATGTTATATATTTTTTTGTGCTCAAGGTATTAATATTCCAAACGTAAAGGACCTTGCCGTATTTCGAAAAGATGTTACCATAAATATTTGAAACGAATTTTAATAAACAAAGAGTAGATATTTAGTTAACGCGCGGATTCTCTTCAAATCATCGCACAAGGAGACCCGTATATAGATGCACTCGTATATTATAGACAAATAAGGTTGGAAATAAGGTTCAGATATTGAAGTGGGTAAGATACCCATGAATTATGAACGTCCGTCCGATTTGCAAACCCATCATATGACCAGGAGTGGCCAAAGGTATACTCCCATCCGTACGTGAAATTTCGCCATAGGCATTACAGAATATTGATGTCACAATAAATTATGTCAAATGTTGTCAAAGTTTCAGATTTATTATATAGCTGCCAGTTATATAAACGACACCCAGAGTGGACAGATAGGTAAGGACTAGTTACACAAATTTTAGACCTCAATTTTCAATGGAAATACCTCCAAATAAATCGAATTAGGGCGTAGTCCGCTTAAATTATCAATTATAGGAACTCTGGGGTAGAAAGAAATATACAAAACTATGTCGAGTAGGCCTTTTAGATAGGCGCCTGTTATAATTCACGACTCATGCATTAATGTGGACATACAGTAGAGACATAGTAACGCACAAACATTTTGCCTCTTATTGAAAATAATGAAGAGCCAATAAGAACACTAAAATATAAATTCAATATTCTCTCCCCCTTTACACGCCTCCTGAGACTCTATCCCTCCGGCCCATAATCTTTTCTCTAGACGTATCTTACTACACTAGCATCTTACAAAAGACAAAAGTCATATAGTCATATCATTAAGAGCAATATAATTTGACCCCATATACATTATGGTCAAGAAATTGTATAATTTCTCTAGAAAAGTCCACGAGAGTTATTCATGTCCTAGACTTTACAAATTAATACTTTTTTATTATATAAATCAACTAAAATTTATGAGCAAATGTTTAAAACATACAAGATGGTCAGTGAGTTCTAATAGTATATGATATCACAATATTTCTAGCACACAACAGTCATTATCGTATTTCCATATTATAAACAGAATCGCTGGTAACATTAATGGAAGATCGGGGAGTACGTTACAAAAATTACATACAATATACTCTCGTTATATCAACATGTCAACTCACGCCGTAGCAGTATGTATCTTGAAGGAGCAATATGTCTTAAATTATTAAATCAAGAAAATACTCTATTATTGCTTGAATAAAATTTTTTATCAGTACTACAATATTAAGAAAAATACTTAGTATTATAGACATTGTTATAACATACTAGATCAAAAATTGTTATTATAGAAACACTGGAGCTGATAATTTCACATACGAAAAGATGCGTCAAAACACTTTTTACCATACGCATATATGGTATTGAATTTATTTTTAAAAATAATTTCCAGTAATATTCTATGTATTTCCAATAATTTTAATCTTGCGAAATAACGTTTCTCATATATCTAAATTTTCCTTATATTGTTTTGAGAAAAATCTAAATTATTCATCAATAAAATATTATTAAGCTAGTTCAATAAATAAAAACAATTCAAAATATTGTTGAATTAGAATAATTGAGAAATATGTTATACGGAGATCAGATAAAAAAATTGAATTTTAAATTGAACTAATGATTGTGAAATTAATATAATAAATACAAAAATTCAAATGTTCCAAAATTGTATCCTATGTGAGCCTGCTAAATGGTGTGTGACTTCAAAATTTTATTTCATATCAATATTATAAAGAGAAAATACGATGCTAATAAAACTAGAAAAAGATTACTTTGTTTTAATATAAAATACGTTTCAGATGAAATCCAAGAAATTATGTTCTCAGTAGAATTTTTAATTTCGTACACAACATTTTATCTTGTCTTAAATTTGAATAAGCGTAGCGATTAACAGAACAATAATTACAGAAAAATTCTAGTATATCCATCAGACAGTAGAAAAAGCTTATACGATACTATTGCAAAAAAGAGAATATTTTAATGTATGAAGATTCTTCATGATCCTTCGTACAATACATGTTCAACCTATAGCAATAAAACCACTAATTATCTGAATTAGAAGAGATTTAATACCACAGTCACACTTAACGCTTTTTTATCGCCTATGTAAGAGCATATTAAGCATCTTCTCCCCATCATCTCATTATGTTGTATTATAAAAAGACCTTTGAGTTCAAAATTGATAGTACATTCTGTAGTTAAGACATTTTGTCAAGGACATTTTATTAATCTATAGAAACATCAATAGCAGATATATTTTCAAAGGCTATATCGAACATTTTTGTATTTCATAGAATGCCAATGTCACGCTAATAAGCGTTAAAGGAATATCGTAAAGCAGTATACAGAAAATTTTATTTCTAATCATAAGATATATTTGTCTAACAATTTATGCATTATCCTAAATACTAATAAATAATTGAAATAATATGTCACAATAAGAAAGGTATTACAATGAGCGAAATTATTTCTATATGAAAAGTATGTAATTACAAGATTTGCTATGGAATATTCTGATCTTATATGAGAACATCTCCCTCAAAATTATTCTATATGGCACGAAAAATACATCTTTGCAATTAATATATTTAAACATAATATCTATGAAAATAAATATTTTCAAATTACTCCTTTTATCATGTTATGAAAAATGTACAAAATATTATGCTATTTCGAGTTAGAAGATTGTATAATGTTCAAAATGGGTCTTATCTTGAGATAACTAATTGGAGAATATCATTCAATTAAAAATCAAACCATTAGAAATATCTCAAAAATCAAACATAACCAATGTTTAATGATCTAAAATACCTTAGAAATTCTAGTAAAGCACTAGAGAATTCGCGATTGATGTCGAATTAATTTTACAGATATTTCGAATAGACACTAACGAGGGCGGTATCGGATAATCTTCCGCCTAATAAACTGGTGTCTCGAATATAGCCAAAATTTGCCAAAGCCGCGTGTCTATAAAGTAAAAGACATAGTGTTGCTAAATAATGGAAATGTGGATGAGCATAGTCAGCTTAATAATATCTCCAATAATATATGTTCGATAAAAGAATGATATTATTCGTGAATCGAAAAACGCTAATATTGCAGAGAAAATATGTGTCAATAAAATTTTTACACGCGTCAAATATAACAAGCAGAGAATAAAGTGCGGAACAGGTAGACTAAGCACACTACCCATTCTATGGCTTGATCAATCAGCTCTTGTCATAAACCCACAACAATTTCAATGAACGATCCAAGTGATCTCTATTAAGTCGAACAACACAAAAGTAACATATACACCCTAACCAGACAATACCCAAACTCCGCTGTGAGGAATGAGAAAACTCTCCACAGCTCCTACAACTCACATATACCATATACTTAATGAGAAATCCGATAGCACGTTTCTAGCCATTGTATTACTGCTTATAAGAGAATCACCAATTTCAAATTAGCATTTAAAAGAAAATAGTGATTAATAAACTGAAAGCTTTTACGTTCTCAGTCCAAGATTAATATAAAGATACGACTTCTTCCTCTTGCTAGTCGTCAACTGTTTTTCGGTATACCTTTTATTCTCCATAAAAATAAAAAAACAAAGCCAAATATATATGAGAAATTACTAAGTGAGTTGAAAATTAAAATTAACAGCGTCAAGATTAAACTTAATTTGTAGTACCTGATTATATTCCAAACAACTTTCCATTGATTTTTATGATGACAATTTAATGTACTACGGAAGTGGCGAGTTCATTTTGTTAAGCCCATTATTTTTGTAAATAGGCATCCACCAGATATAGATGTATTATGATTTATTGCCCGAATTGTTTAGTCAACTACAACTCATTAAAATATTATAAACGAGAGCCATATTTTTTGCTATCGTACTGCTAGCCTAGTAACTGCACAGCTCCACCACGAAAGTCATATGGAATATATGGAGAATTCGTGAATATACCACATAACGAACAATATGGGATTGTATTAGCTGATATAAATTGTCCAATAGTCAGTTAAGCTAGCAAGGATGTCTAGTATATGTAAAAAGTCACTTATAGGTCACGTTTAAAAAGGTTTCGTATAGCGAACGTAGCAAATTACAGAACTTCATGAATTTATATCAATTGGTGGGTATTGCTGAGGAAGTTGTTAAGGTTGGTATTGTCATTGAATGTTTATAGGGTCAGAGAAGATGTCCATGAGGAGAGAAACATTTTCTAGCATTATAAGTATTAATGAATGTAGTTAAAGAGATTAAGGCATAAACTATTATATATTTCTATCCGAGAGAAGAAATTATTATATATTCTATAATATATGATATAAACTTAACGACTATAAGGATTAAAATAAAAAACAAAAAACACAAATTGATTTTTATATTGAAAATTGCACAGACTTGCCGATACCTAAACCTTTGTGTTTGTATAAAATGAAAATTAAATTATTCAAATTTTACCACTACAGTCGTATTAGAAAACAACTTGCAAGTAGTTTTCAAATGGTGTATTTGTCCTCATCTAAAGTTCACCCTGACTATCAGAGATTGTCCTCTAGGGAACTGCATATAGAGATATCTGAGATAGACTAGAAAGGGTGAGTAATTGAAGAGTGACCAAAGAAAGAGTTGGCGAACACATATCCCAGTACTATAAAATATTTATATTTTTAAATAATAAAAAATAGAGCTAAATAATATATTACTATGTAATGATGTATAATAATATAAAGTAAATCATGGATCTTTATATTGTTTTTATGAGATTACATTACATTGTGCGGTCAATCAATTGGTTCTATTAAGGGCAATAAAAAATGATGTGGCTACTCTTAACTCATCAACATTTTCATATGCGCTCGTTATGGAAGCAATAAGATGTATAAAGAGTATATTTGGTTTAGTATTCTATTGGAATCATACATTTAAGTTTACTAGTAAACCTAGAAACAATTATTTAGAATATTATAAGCAATGCAACAGATCTCAGTATAGGCTTCATCTCAACATTAATTAATTCACAAGATATCTTGTGTATGGTAGATTGTTAGAAATATTATAGAGAACGACCAAAACAACTAATAAAGAATTCTCTAAATTCAGTTGCAAAATCCCAAGATTTGGCTTGCGAGAGCCACGTACCTCTTGGCTGCGTGTAAACTCGTAAAAAAAAATACAAAGCAAATTCAATCCGATCGATTGAAACTTAAGTACTGGTTAGAAAACACTGTCTCTAACAAACCATAGCAAAGAAATAGATCGCACATCGGTCCATAATTATGCAACTAATAAGAACGAGCTTCTAGAAATAAGACCGCCATGGGTGGAGGTAACAAAAACTAAATGAGGCCAAGCAATTTACTATAAGTGGCCGGAGCCCTTCCCGTCAGATATGGGAGTGAGCAGGAATGCGTGGATCAAGAAGAACAAAAATCATCATATGTAAAGAAAAATCAGAATAACACCGCACAATCAGACGCAAACTGGGTCCAACAATAGTTCATAAAACTATAATATAGCGCCCTATATATATAAACTCGGAAAATCCACAAGATTGCTTACGAGCCTCTAAGAGAAGCAATTCATCGGATCCGGCTTGAAATTGGAGCATTGGTGGATTTAGTATCATGTGTAGGCCTACCGCTTAAGACAACCATGAATACAATAGACTCCTATAATAAACCGATTTCCCCAGAATTGACCTCCGGAGCCGCTTGATTTAGACAAATTCATCCGAGATTCGGTTTGAAACTTCATACACGTTGTATAGGCAATAGTTTGGCTTTAACAAACGCATGCCAAAAAATGGCCCGTATCGATCTTTATGTCAATATCATAACCCGGGAAATATCGACCCCAAATCAAAAAAGTGGTGCAATCAAACACGATTGCCACTCGACCTAAAAAATAAAGCCACGTCGATTGTTTGCCATAGAAAAGTTTGTGAGAAAAATTTAGATTAAGTACTATATAGAAGAAAATGAGGATGTTCCTCAAAATATATCTTATGGTTAAAAAAAGGTTTAGTCTTTAGGGAAAGTGTTGCAAAATATACGAAATGCGAAGATTTCTATTAGCAAGTAATTTTGTCGAAGAAGAATTTTTCCAAATAAATTTTGCAGAATTTCTATTTGTGCTAATAGAAACCATATTGTCAAAAATTGTTAAGGTATATCTAATATAAAGAAGTATTTTATAGAAGCGCATCATAGTCGGAGGAGGAATATGGTGCAAATCTTCAAAACATCAACAGGATACCTAAAACATAGAACAAACACGTATATTAAATTACTCTGCCACTTTTTGGTAGAGACCTCGCTTCATATTATTGTAAAAAATTTCGACTCCATATACGCCGCCCCAATAGCATTTCATGAAGCCCGGTAGTAGCGACTTACGCAATATGCCTCTATTCTGGCCCATAAATTGACCACACAAAGTTCATATCTTATAAAAACCTTTATATTAACCCGTCCCTTAAAAGTAGGACATATCGTTGCCGTCAAGAACTGAATACAATTACCGTTATGTTCGTACTCATATTCTTTTATGTCTATAATACCCAGTAGATTCTCTCCATAATTTGCGGAGTGGGGCTAACGTACAATATTGAGAAGATTGATGTAATAAATTTATGAACAGCCAGCGAATCGCCAGCAAACTCAAGGTAATTAATTGGGACCGTTCTTTTAGTAGAAGTTATACGGCTATATCTATGTCGTCCCTGGATATACTAAGAC